>CAUYPK010099316.1:0-15580 GCA_963574355.1 Loris lydekkerianus
ATACAATATCAAAACATATAAAAGATGTCTCCTTCCCCAATAAATAACCACATGTAGATAACCCTTACTTTCAATTTGTATTTATGTTTATGCACAAATGAATAATTTGAATATTCTTGAATGCATGAATATCCTTGAACATGTCTCTTTGGGCCCAGGAGCAGAAGTTGGATGTGATTTATAATCTTCATATTATCTGTCAATATCAGTACACGTTATTCTATAATATGGAACTATTACAACGAATCTAACTCTTGTTCTAATTATAGGCATTTAAGTGGCTTATTAGTGGCCTTAGGAGAGATTTCAAGAAGTGCTATGTACGTGCTAATTTTTTGTCCTATTTTATTAATTTTTACTCAAAGTTCTTTTTTTAAAGTTCCTCAGGAACTAGTGACTTCTAAGCAGGCATAAGATACAGTACCCAGATTCTCTGAGCTTTATATGCTCTAGAAGTGTGGGAAGAAACAGTAATGGATAAGATAGCTTTGTGGAGTAAATAAGATACTGTGTATACAATTCATAGCACAGAGTTTGGGCCATAGTAGAGTCTAGAAAGTTGTCTCATGCTTCCTTTTAGTCAATCCCAACCCTATACCCTTAGATATTTTTCCGGCATAGATTTCAGTATTCCATATAAACGAAGCCATATTGTCACTGCTCTTCTGTATAAGGCTTCTTTCAGCCAGTGGAATGGTCTTTATAGTCAACCATGCTGTTGCACATATCAATAGTTCTTTGCTTCTTTATCGTCCCACCTCAGTCCTAGAAAACGAAGACTGTGAAAAAGATAGAAATAAAACAACGTATTTCCATTCATACCAGGTCTTGGTTTAGAGTTGGCATTGTTCTCAAATATCTCCAACAGATGCCCATGGAGAGAAAAAATTTTCCAAAACATAAAGGAGACATAATAGCAGAAGCAAACCCACTCCCAGGCCTCTGTGTGAAAACCATCATGATGACTGTATTTCTCATGTGGTAAACAGAGGCTCCGAGCCAGCGCTCAGTCTTTTTTTTTTTTTTCTCATGATCAGCTCCCACCAATCTTATTTTTCCATCGCAGAGTAATCGTGATGATTGTAATAATAACGGAAAATCGAAAGCAAGCACCGTCTAAAAGGATAATTGAAGGTGCTGGATGTGGTAGGGAACAGTGCAAAATGGTTTGTTTTTTCTCTTTGCTTCTTCAAAGTTGCTCTGTGGACTTATACTTTCCCATCCATTGGATAAAGTCTTTGACATTTGTTTCTCTGAGCAATTTTAGGCATTGAGGCAAATATCCAAAAATCTTATCCAATTTAAAACTTTGTCCTTCCCCACGCAATTAATACACAGAATGATCAATGAGAAGTAACAAAAGGAGCTCAAGGCTGAGCGTCCCTGATCTGATCTGAAAACTTGAACTCTGAAGTCCGTCCACATGGATGGTTGAGAAAGGGGCAACTTTGCATTCTGACAGTTTAACGCACACAAACCTGGTTTTGCGCACAAAATTATTAAACATATTATATAAAACTAAATTCAGGCTCCGTGTATAAGGTGCAAATGAAATGTCCATGAATCTCGTGTTTAAATTTGGGTTCCATCCCCAAGATATCTCATTATTATATGCAAATATTCCAAAATTCCAAACATTTCAAGCTGGGCACAGCGGCATATACTTATATTCCAGCTACTCAGGAGACTGAGGCAGGAGGATCCCTGGAGTCCAGGAGTTCAAAACTAATATCTAATTTATTTAAATATTTTTATAAATAAATTTATTTATTTTTATCTACTCTATAGATTTATCTAACTATAAATCCAATAATCTTACTGGTTGGCATTTACCCAAGATTAGTGAAAATATTTGTTAAAAAATACCTGTAGAAGAACATAAAATCTTTATTTATAATAGTACAAAACTGGAAATAGTCCTGGTGTCCATTGAAAGGGGAAGAAATAGCAAACTGTGGGAATTCATACCATGAAATACCACTCAGCAACAAAAATGAAAGAGTTTTTATCAGTACAACCACTTGGATAAAAATCAAAAACATTCTGCAGACTGAAGTAAGACTTTATACCAAAGAGTTATTATGAGGCTGGGCAGCCATTCACGCCTCTAATTCTAGCACTCTGGGAGGCTGAGGCAGATGAATTACTTGAGCTTAGAAGTTCGAGACTAGCCTGAGCAAGAGCAAGACCCCGTCTCTACTAAAAATAGAAAAATTAGCCGGGCACTGTGGTGGCCACCTGTAGTCCCAGCTACTTGGGAGGCTAAGGTAGGAGGATTGCTTGACTCCAAGAGTTTGAGATTGCTGTGACTTAGACTGGCTAGACTGAGCTGTGAACTTGGCTAGACTGATGCCACAGCACTCTAGCCAAGGTCACAGAGTGAGACTCTATTTCAAAGAACAAAGACAAAACAGTTATTATATAAATCCATTTATATGGAATTTCTAAAATTGGCACACCTAATCTATGCTGAAAAGAAATCCAAGGGTATAGGGGAGTCGACTGACTGCAGTGGAACATGAGGGAACTTGCTGGGATTATGGAAAGTGCTTTATTTAAGTTTTGGGTTACACATATGTGTGCATTTGTCAAACCTCAGTAAATAGGCATTTAAGATCTGTAAATTTCATTGTATGTAGATTTTACAACCAAAGAGAAGAAAACCACACTAAACTCTAGTTAAAGCATGCTGAGGTATTGAGGCCTGGAATTTTCTTTGACATAGATAAACACTAAGATGGATGGACAGAGAGATGGTTATATCATAAAGCAAGATTAATCGGTGAGTATACAGATGTTCACTGCAATTTTTTTTCAACTTTTCTGTGTGTTTGAATTTTTTTTTTTTTTTTTTTTTGAGACAGAGTCTTATCACGTCGCCCTCGGTAGAGTGCTGGATGTCACAGCTCACAGCAACTTCTAACTCTCTTGGGCTTAAGTAATTCTCTTGCCTCAGCCTCCCAAGTAGCTGGGACTGCAGGCGCCCACTGCCAATGTCCAGCTATTTTTTAGTTGTAGTTGTCACTGTTGTTTGGCAGGCACAGGAAAGGTTTAAACCCACCAGCTCTGGTGCAAGAGGCTGGCACCCTCGCCACTGAGCTACAGGCACTGAGCCATTTGAAAATTTTTGTAATAAAATGTCAGGAAAATAACTCTTCATTCCCACGCCCTTTGTGATAGTCTCAGCCTGGGATATACGCAGTAGGAAGGAGTGGAGGACAGTGTGTTGGGTCCACTCCTCACCTCTTCTTACTGGTTGTTTCCGGCCTTTCGAGGGCTGGATAGGAGGAGGTGAGGAAGGAGAGAAAAAGCAACAGACAGGGTCTCATTGAATAGATTAGTTGTATTTTGGCCTACCATTTTGGGTGTAGGAAGGTAGTTTCTGGTCCTTTCTCATGGGCATTATTTGTGGGCTTCCAGTAATTTCCCTGACAGGATCTCCTGAGGTACATTTCCCACATAGCCACTTATAACCCCAGTATCATCTGCCTGTGATGGCCCAGGACAGCCTTCTCCTTCTGGATTTGCTTTGCCCCTAGCAAGAAGCATTTTCAAGCACAGTCTTCAAGATTTATAGCTGGTTCCTGTTGCACAGTCCATGGAAAACTTGCAGACACCTTTGCCTGGTCTAACTTGAAGTGTGGGCTGCTCTCAATCCAAACCTTAGTTCTTTTCTGCCCCCTTCTTTCTTTTTTTTTTTGCAGCTTTTTGGCCAGGGCTGGGTTTGAACCCACCACCTCCAGCATATGGGGCTGGCGCCCTACTCCTTTGAGCCACAGGCACTGCCCCCTTATTTCAATTCAGCTGTAGCCTTTTGCCTTTGGACTTTATCCAGATGTGAATAGAGGTTCCCGAGCACTTCAAACCTCAGGGACACCTGCCAATCCATCTGAGTAATTATTTTGAAGTTCTTGTTTGTTCAGCTCACTTGCCTTATAATGAAGGAGAAGCATTTTCTCACCCATGAGAACAGGGATAAAAGGGGAGTTGTTTAGTGCACAACCCTTTTAAAGAAGTCCTCACTCTAATCCCCTAAGGAAATTTTCGTCTTGTCCTGTAAGGTTTGGAGGTGAATGATAGTCTATCCTGGCAACACCATCCCCTTTGCAGGTCTTGCATACACGATCTTTAACTCTTGCTTAAACTCTTGCTTACTATGAAATCTTTGGCTCTGATGCCAAACCCAGAGAAGACAGCAACATTTCATTATCCTGTAACAACAGCTAATCTTCGCTTCCTTTTCCATCTCACATGCAGCAGAACATTGATGAGGGAGAGCTGCTTGCAGAAAGATGTTTTGGAAGTAGAATTCAGAACCCAACCATGCAGGAAGGCCCCAGAGACCTCCTAATCCTGTTCCCGCCTTTCCCAGAGGAGCCTCACATGTGCAATGTGGTTTCTCTGGGGAAACAGGAGTAAGTAACAGAAGAGATTAACTAATTTCTAGTTCACTGCTCAGAAAGCCGCTTTATATAACCTCTGCTCTGTCAGCGAGATAAGAATGAAGGCAGCAATCTTCCTCCCATTTCTCTGCTGTGGCTAAGCCTGTGCCTCAGCACTCTGAACAGTAGCCCTTGAACTGAGACAGTCTGAGAGCACAGTTGTGCTGGTGGGACCCTCAGGCCACCTGAAACTGATTGTGCTGCCCTTCCTTTTGGCAGCTGCCCCTTTAAAAGGAGAATCGACCCTGAGGATTCATTTGGCTTTGCAAGTCAGCTGGGAGGAGACCCTGGCAGCTCTGAAGTGGGTGGCAGGAGAAAGGGGCCATTCCCCTCACAGACTAGAAAAGCAGACCCCTGAGATTTCTGGATTATCAGTTGAATTACTAGTTGTGGCTGATCCTGAACTTGGCCTCCATTCAATCCTGGCATGCTTTTATTTTCTATATTTCAGAAAGTGTCTCTTTGCTTCACGTCCTCCTTATGGAGAGCAAGGCAGAAAATTTTGAACACTTACTCTCCAGAGGTGGGAGAGCCATGTGATGGGGAGTGATCCAAAGGCAGAATGGCCATTTGGCAAAAGTCTTAGGAGCATTATCCCAGCCTTGTGTCTGTGCCACTGACCAAGATTGTGTTCATCCCAGGGCCCTCCGCATGGTGTGGCCTTGGAGAGGAGGAGCTAGGTTGTTGATTCAACACTTCCTGGGTGTGGAGCCCAAGCTAGGAACTTTGTTTATTATCGCATCCCAGCTTCATGACAGCCTTCGGTCACTGTATTTCCCTTTTAGAGATGAAAGAGAGATTAAGTCATTTTCTGGGAATCACACAAGTCAGAGGCAGAGGGGGCACATTCTTTAAGCCCTCTGTGAGGAGCCGTTCCTCCAAGCACCTGGGGCTAAAGGCAGCAGTGTTGCCCTCACAAATGGCATTTAACAAAAAGCAATAGATTCCCTCCATAATCCCAGACAGAGCTACTAGACTATAGTTAATCAGCGCTAGAACTGCCTCTATCCAAGAAGAGTGTGATCAGAATTCATAGGCAGCCACCGTGCATTGGAATGGGGGTGAGAGAAAAGGAGGCCTGAGCTCAGGGGATTTTGGAGGGGGCTACCCCTCCCCGTGAACCCCACACTGGTGTGCTTCTGTCTTTTAAGTATGCAGACAAGCCCACACTGCTGGTTTGGCTGCTCCACCCCAGGAAGGCCACCACATCTTGCGCTTTCAGATGTTTAAAATGCCTTTGTTAGTGTCAGACAAAACATTTCATTTTGGTGAGAAGAACTGATTCAGAATTGTCTTCTTGTAACAGACAATACTGAGGGCGGCGGGGAGGGAGATCCAGTTTATGGAGTTCTTGGTATGATAAGCATTTTTGGTGGAGGCAGACTAGGGAGTTGAGGGTACATCTGGGACAGTCCCAAACAGACCTCCTGTGATACACTGCTCTGCCAGACAAGGTAAATCCTGCCCTTCGCCAGCTGTGATGTGATGGAGGAGAGAAGTTGGTCCTTCCCAGCTTCCAGGGCTAATAGACCTGCCCAGGTCAACCCTTTGGCTGACCAGTTGGCCTTTGTGGATCCCTTCACAGGTATGAATTGCATAATATATACATGGTCTGACAGCGAAATTCAATAGCTCATGCTAGAAAAAGTGCTACATACTTCATTGCTGAAAATCACTACAGTCACCTTCAAAGTACTCCCCTTGGCCATCTGGCAACTGTAGTGACATTCAGCTCTGATGGCCATTCCAGAAAAAAGAGTTCCAAAGTTGCTTTGGAGATGGACTAGGCGTTGGTGTCAGTGCCTTCTGAGCACTTCTGTTGTAGGAAGACAAGGCCCAATGGAGAGAAAGAGCACCCAAACACTGTGTTTAAAAGAGGAAGGACTTTATTCCAGCCAGTGGAGCCACAGTGGACAATAGTCTCAAAACGGCCACGTTCCTCGACTGGCTCAGTCTTCTCCGTTTGATCTCCAGCCAAAAAGTCCCAACCCAGAGGTACCTTCCTCATTGGTCAGTTTGAATCAAGCTGGAGAAACGCGTTTGGGCTTTTACAGAAGCAGAAGCAAGCATTCGTTTTCAGGTCTCAGGAAGTTAAGTTTCCACAAATTCCTAACAGCTGAGTGACCACGAGGAGGACCTCGCAGGTGTATCCTTGGGGTCTCCTTGAGAAGACTTCTGTTCTCTTAGACCCCATTTTTTCTGGGTATCCTCTCTCACTTCAAATGAGGTGGGTAGCCCCTTTTCTAGGACGAGTTTGTCAACTTGATTGTCTGATCTTATGAAAGGTCACTCTTCCTCTGTCTTCAGGCTGCCCTGTTGACCTGACTGCTTCTTCCTCTCCGTAGCCTGATCAGCTATGCAGTGTCTGCACCTGCTTAAATGATATATCTACCGAGAGTGATGGGGAAACAATATCCTCATGGCAGGGCCGGAGGGTGGGGAGGGACAGGTGACACTTGAACACTCTTTCCAAGTGGAGAGCCTGAGGCGAGGTTAGAAGGTAAAAGATGCTTGGACATTGTTTCCCGTTCGTGATGCCCATGTCTCTCTTCTTCCCGAAGCCTTCTCTTCCTTTTCGGTTCTAACCTTCTTTCCCCTCCCCGTGCTCCCTGGCTGTAGGTTCGCCCTCTTTGTTTTGGGGTGTGTCATCTATCCATGCACATGTGCAGCTTTTAAATATTAACTTTTAACTTTCCTTAACTTTTAGCCTGCGTGTTGTTTAAAGAGCCAGTCAGGCAACTCTATTAGGCTTATTATTAAACCTAGCTCCCTTCGGTACCCTCCTTTTTTTGCCCTTCAGAGACAATTAATTTCAATTCTTGTATTTGCTTCTTTGGGTATTTGCTTTCCTATCCCTCCATATATAATGACGTAACCCATTGGCCCTCCATTTTAAGGGATCTCAGTGTCCCCTCATTTCTCCTTTCTTTACATTTCTATACACAGACACACCTCCCATCTTCCTCTCCATCCCTAAGCTTTTAACAAAGCTGCATCTTAATTAGATCAATATTTAGCATATGCACTATTATGATTATATAGAAATGCTATTTTGTAGCAGAGCCATATATGTACTGTGTATATTACAATACATTTTTCTTTCTGGCACAACAATGGCTTTCTCTGGAGTTAATAATTGTTTTCTGAGGTGTGTCACTTATTATGTAGTTATATAACTTATCCTCAACTTCTCCCCAGTGCTTAATTGTCCTATACCATTAAAGCACAAGTAGTATTTTTTTTTTTTTTTTTTTTTTTTTTTGAGACAGAACCTCACTCAGTTGCCTTGGGTAGAGTGCCATGGCATCCTAGCTCACAGCAACCTTGCATTGTTGGGCTCAAGAGACTCTCTTGCCTCATTCTCCTGAGTAGCTGGGACTACAGCTCCCACCACAATGCCCAGCTGTCTTTAGAGAAGAGGTATCACTCTGACTCAGGCTGGTCTCGAACTCCTGAGCTCTAGCAATTCACCCACTCTGCCTCCCAGAGTGCTAGGATTACACGTGAGAGCCACCAGGCCCGGTTGCACTATAAATATTTAATCTGTGTGAAGTTAGATCTTGCGGAGCTTCCTCCCTTGCTGTGATATGGAGTGGCCAGTCTCTAACCAGTTGCATTACTGTCACACTGGGTGGAGTCTCCTCTGCCATCAATGTTGGAATTACTTTGCATTTTACTGGGCTATCCATTTCTTATATTCCATGTTTTTCTTAGTTTCTTCTTTTACGCCTTCATTTTGGTCAAGTACATCTCCAATAACTTACTACAGCAAGGGTACATTGAAGCAAAATTGTTTGTTTAAGAAATGATTTTATTCTTTGTTACACTTAAATGATTCATTGGATATGGAATTTTTAATTGGAAATACTTTCCCTTTCAAAGTTTGAAGATATTACTCCTTTATTACTGAAACCCAGTCTGATTCTCGATTCTTTGTAAATTATGGTTTTTTTTTTTTTTTTGCACACAATTCTGAAAACTTTGGAGCTTTTCTCTTTATTATATCTTCCATTTTCAAGATGGTGTGCCTTGTTAGGGTTTATGTTCATTTTTCCAATAGGGGAAATTATGTCTTTCAAATTTGGGATATTTGCTTTTGTGTGTGTGTTTGTGTGTTTTCTCTCTTTTTGTCTGTTTCTTTATATGTGAACTTCTGGTCACTGGGGGGGGGGGAAGGGTTCTTAATTTTCTTATTATTTTTCTTCTGTTTTCCAACTTTTCCCTTTTAACTCTATTCCTAGAGGAAATAAGAGTTCTCTATTCAACTTTGTCTTCCTACCTTTCTCATGAGAATTAAAAAAAAAAAAATCTGCTCTCACATTTTAAATTTCTATAGGTTTTTCCATTTCTGAAATGAGTTCTTGTTTTATGAAAATAATATTGGCCTTTATCTCTTTGAGGAAACTCCTGATATGTTTTTGAAGGTTTTTATCTCCTGGCACAGTCCTTTCCCATCCAGAAGATTTGCTCACATATCTGGTGATCCTGGCTGCCTGTTTCTGTTAAGAGATGGAGCACTGATGGTGCGGTGCCCGTAGCTCAGCAGCTAGGGCGCCAGCCACATACACTGGAGCTGGCGGGTTCGAACCCAGCCCGGGCCTGCCAAACAACAATGACAACTACAACCAAAAAATAGCTGGGCATTATGGTAGTTGCTCTGTAGTCCCAGCTACTTGGGAGGCTGAGGCAAGAGACTAGCTTAAGCCCAAGAGTTTGAGGTTGCTGTGAGCTGTGACGCGGCACTCAACCGAGGGCAACATAGTGAGATTCTGTGTCAAAAAAAAAAAAAGAAAAAAAGAAAAAGAAAAGAAAAGAAAAGAAATGGAGCACTGAAAAGCTAAACGGTGGTGGAAGGTCTGTGCTTATGGGCTTCTTTGAAAGGTGATCTAACTGGGTCAGTTCTCTGGAAATCTGTCCCCTACCCACTGTATCAGCACCTTTAGACCTTTTCACGTAGGCTGGTGAGATTCACTCTTGAGAAGAATATCTTTACCTTCTGCCTGTACTGCTGCCTCCCTCCTTGGGACCAAGTCGGAAGACATATCTGGAGGGTCTCAGTAGCGGTGTGTAAAGGATCACTTACAGCTACTGTTTTCAGCACTGTGTGTCTGGAGAGCTCCTGCCCAGAGACACAGCGTTTGACCCTGGAGAGAAGAAACCTTCAGGTTGCAGTTACCCAATCCAGGCAGAGGACTTGGGACCTACTGCTACTGAAGTAGAGTTCATCCCTGTTTTCAATCTTACTTTGGCCTCTGCCTCCAGAGGTAAATTGTGCTGCCAACTTTTGAACCTTTGGGGGTTCCTGGTTACCTTCCCATTGCTGGCTGGGAACTCACTGTCCCTGGGTCAGCTCTCAGGGACCACTCACAGCTTCTGCTTTCCAGCTGAAGGTATTGTCTTTCCTCTTTTTCTTATTCTTACAGGGTTATTTATTATTTATTTTTGGTGATTTCTTGTTAACTTACTGTGGTTTAATGAATGAGTGGAAGTGTATGTATGTGTCTGATCACCCATCCTAACTGAAGTCTGTCTGTAAAATCTTAACCATTCAATGTTTCAGTCAATCAGAATTTTACATGTACATTCTGCCATGGAGGGAGGGAGGGAAAGAAAGAGGGAGAGAGATAAAGAGAGAGGAAAACATAATATTGTGACAAATTAATCTCCTGGTCTACATATTTGGAGTCAATAGAGATTTAGCCCTGTTTCCTTTTTAAAAAGCAGTGAAGTCCAGAAAATGGATTCTGAATCAGTCTAAGAATCCTTGGAGCAGTGGGGGAAGATTCAATTGTGTTCAGTTTTTAGTGCACAAGCCAAAAGGGGGGGAATATTGTAAAACACATTTGTAAAAGAATCTTTCTTTCTCTCTCTCTCTCTCTCCCTCCCTCTCTCCCTCCCTCCCTTCCTTCCTTCCTTCCTTCTGTCTCTCTTTCTTCTTTTTTTAGACAGAGTCTCACTATGTCACCCTCAGTAGAGTGCTATGGTGTCACAGTTCACAGCAATCTCAAAATCTTGGGCTTAAGTGATTCTCTTGTCTCAGCCTCCCAAGTAGCTGGGAATATAGGCACCTGCCACAATGCCTGGCTATTTCTTGGTTGCAGTTGTCATTGCTGTTTAGCTGGCCTGGGCTAGGTTCGAACCCACCAACTTCAGTGTATGTGGCTGGCGCAGTAACCACTGTGCTATGGGCACTGAGCCTGTAAAAGAATTTCTGAAAATGGTATATTTTTGATCCAAATAATTGGATGCGGAAGGTAGTCCAGGCATCTTTGGCTAAGTCAAAGCTCATCACGGTTTTCTCTGCGTTAGTGAGCTCATCCCTCTATTCACATCCTTTCTCTTCAGAAAGTGGGGGATGCAGAATCATTGAAATAAAAACAATTAGCCTGTCCCCTTCTCCTATCCAAAGACAAGTTCTACCAGTTTGCTCTGTTCTCTTCCTGTACTTTATTCCAGGTACTTTTTTACAACACATTTTTGAGGATAAAATTGTCTTAGATGATGTGTATGCTGTCAGAGGTCCCCCACTCTTTGCTCACACTCCAGGCCCCCAAGCTTGCAGGTGATCAACCTGGGAATTCCACAGCTCACCTCCGTGGTGCTGACACTTTGACTTTTATCTGGTTGCTCTGCGATGTTCTCCCCTATCTCCTTCTTTATTCCCTTCCTCCCTTCTTCATACACACACACACACACGCACACACTTACAGACACACTCACATATACATGTGCACCTGCAGTGTGTCAGGGAAGAATGTGGAAAAACAGTGCTGTCACTCTCCGAGGGAGGGGCAGCCACGCTTCTATGATGAGCAGTAACAGTTTCTTTTATGAAAGGAATTTTATTAGGCTTGGTAAGAAGCTGAAAGGTTTTTCTCCCTATATCCAGTTGGAATGAGAGTGTGCATGTATGTGTGTGTGTGTGTGTGTAAGAGAGAGAGAGGGATTACAGAACAAGAACACTGTGGCAAGCTCATCCTGACTGAGCTGGAAGCAGGCAGCTGCAGAGCCGAGATAGGAGCTTGGAATGCTTCAACGTGCCAAGTCTGTCAGAAATGGCTCCTGGGGTCTGAAAAAAAGAAAAAAAAAAAAAAAAATGACAGCAGGATTTAGCATTCCTCTGACAACCACTGAGAAAATAGAAGGCAAAGGAGGAGGGGGGAGGGGAGACATGGGGCAAGCTGTCAGAATGCTCCCTACTTCTCCATTGATGCCTGGGAAGTAGGGACCACGGCAAGGGCACAGGGGAGGGGAAATGTGGACAGGTGGTAATAATGGTGCTGCCAAGCTGGGGAACCGGCTCGCTAAACAGTGAACTTCCTTAGCTTACATATTTGGGGAGGTTGTCCCCAAATTTAATAGTCCTTGCTTATCCTAGACACGTATTTCAGTTTTCTCAAGTGATCACTTACTTGATCATCTGTGTCAGGGAACAGCAAAGGAAAGTATTTTTCTGCAAAGTATTAAATATTTTAGGCTTGGTAGCCCATATGGTCTTTGTCACAACTACTCAACTCTGCTGTGGTTGTGTGAAAGCAGCCGTAGAAATAATAATCCGTGAGTGGGGCTGGGCTCCAATGTAGCTTTATTTCTGGACACTGAAGATTGGGTTTCATATGATTTTTTATATGTTACCAAATATTATTATTCTTCTGAATTTCTCCAACTATTAAAAAATGTAAAAATCAGTCTTAGCTTCTGGGGTGAACAAAACCAGACCACATGCTGGATTTAGCCTATGGGCCATGGTTGGCCAAACCCGGTTCCAAATCATGGCATTGTAAAGGCAGAAGGGAGGCCTAACGCCTCCTTCCTTCCTGTCTCTTCCCTTCTCTTCCCATTGTGCTGATTTGGAAATCAGGAATGGAAGCCCAGGGAAGTGAAGGATTTCATACTTATCCTGTCAGTAGTAAGACTAAGATAAAGTAACAATTAGTGGCAGTATCACAATAAAAACCCAGGACTTAAGGAATCAGACCACAAGCGTGGGCTGTTTTTATGATTCAAAAGGGGGGCCATCGCATGATACACCAGCTCCTTAGGGTTATGGTGGACTGAAACTTACTTAGTTTTTAAATATTTTTGTTCTATGACTCTTCAAGACATAAGTTGTTAATTTGTTCCAGTTTCTGTGCTTAATACAACTGGGATACACATATAGAGAGAAATGAGGCCGAACCCTGCCCTCCAGGAGAGGCGGCCCCTGCAGGGACTTATTTTTGAACAATTCAGACAAATCAGTTTGTGTGTAATCTCACTCTTAAAAACCAAACCCAGCTGCACTTACATAAGTTATAATTATAATTATAGTTTGGAGAAAATCCCTTCTTGAAGCAAGAAGGCAAGGGGAATAAAATGCAAATGTCTAAGTTATCCTTCTTACTATGCTTTAGGGGTTAAAATAGCAAGACTATTACTTCAAATGGGGAAATAAGAAATGTTGCTTTCAAACAAGTAAGACGTTGATTTCTCTGCTTCTGGGCATTTCTGCCAGTGTGCTTATTACCTGTGTTACCTCCTCCTGGGAAGCACCACTGCTCACATCTTTATCTTTAGTGGTTAGATTTTTTGCTTTTGAAAAAATCCATCTTCTTTTTGAAGTCACATTTTGTAAATTAGCTGAGGCATCTTGCTGGGTGATAACATTTGAATGAAAATGAGTTGGTGAGTTGTCAGGGCAAGGACCCCAATTTTTGGGTTTAGGAATGGGGAAGAAAGAAGGATCCAGGCTTTATGGTCAGACAGACATAATTTCAGATCTCATCTCCACCATGTATTAGATGTGTGGTGTTAGAGAAGGTGTTTTACTTCTTTAAATCTCAGTTTTCCTATCTGTAAAGTGGAGCTGTGAGTACTTTCCTTGCAATGTTGTAAGGATTAGAGATGATGTAAGAAAAAATGCTCCGGGCACGCTAGGAATTCATCATATGATACCCTTACTCAGTTAGTTAAACTGCAAAGGATTGCTTATGCTGGTCAAAATTTTTTCAAAATAGACTTTTTGGGATAAACGCTAGAGCAGTGTTAAATAAATGAATCTAGACATTTGTATTACTGAAGTATGTGCCACTTTACATTCTGGTAATGTTGAAATTTTCCACAGAAAAAGTTGACACTTCTTTTCTGAATCATACTAGAAACACCATGTTTCATCACTCGTTACTATTTTATTTTTTAAAAAGTGTCATTTGTCCAGCTTCCCTTGAAAGATCAGCTAAATGTCACATTATCCAGGCTTCTGCTAATCTTTTCAAATGCTCACTGCAAACGTCGCAACAATTTCTTCATGCTCAAGTTTATTTTAAAAGTGCTCCTCTAGGCGTAGCGCTATTGAATTCTTATTTTTATTTAATAACAATAAAATTTCCCTAATTGAAAGTATGGATGAACCATAAAACATCTGGAGAACACAGGAAAGTAGGTCTAAAAAAATTCTCTACGTCTTATCAAGCTGGCCACAACTGGACCGTTACTTCTACTTCAGAATATTTTATTCTACTTTTTAGTATTTTTACTATTTCTCTTTGACTCCATTATAGTGATGATGTGATGTATATTTGAATATGTATATGTACAGGGTGGACATAAAGTTTGTGTGCAACTTAAATAGTAAACTAATTTTAATACTAAACTAATTTAAATTGCACACAAGCTTTATGTCCATCCTCTACATCCATATATAGTAGAACCTCCATAGTTGACCACTTCCCTAAACTGACTACCTCCTCAAGTTGACCTAATTTTCATAGACCAGACATGCACCCCATGTACATATCAGTACAGGAGGCCTGGTACCATAGCCCACCTCTCTATGCTGACCAGTTGGTTATAGTCCCTTGGGTGGTCAACTTACAGGGGTTCTACTATTATACAACACATCAATATGTCTCTTTGAAATGGTGTCCATTCATTGTTGGTCACAATGATACACATACTTATCCTAGGGAGGTTGAAAAGTACTGAAACTGTACAGGAGTTATAAAAGACATCTTCTGTTATTATACAGAAATACTTTCTTTTTGAGATAAGGTTTTGCCCTGTTACCCAGTCTAGAGGGCTGTGGCATCATTATAGTTCACAGCAACCTCAAACACCTGGGCTCTAAAGATCCTCCTGCCTCAACCTCCAGAGTAGCTGGGACTATAGGAGAGAACCTCAATGCCCAGTTAATTTTTTCTATTCTTTTTTTGTAGAGATGAGGTCTTGTTTGTGTTCAAGTTGGTGTCAAAATCCTGGCCTCAAGTGATCCTCCAGCTTTGGCCTCCCAAAGTGCTAGGATTATAGGTATGAACTACCATGCCTGGCCCAGAAATACTTTGAAAACATTTTTTCTATTGTATTTTTTGAATATTGAAATATTACTATATATTCTTTTTTTTGCCTTTTTTTTTTTTTTTTTTTTATTAAATCATAGCTGTGTACATGAATGCGATCATGGGGCACCATACACTGGTTTTATAGACCTTTTGACACACTTTCATCACACTGGTTAACATAGCCTTCCTGGCATTTTCTTAGTTATTGTGTTAAGACATTTATATTCTACATTTACTAAGTTTCACATGTACCCTTGTAAGATGCACGGCAGGTGTAATCCCTCCAATCACCTTCCCTCCGCCCACCGTTCCCCCTCCCTCCCCTCCCTCTCCCCCTTCCCCCTATTCTTAGGTTATAACTGGGTTATAGCTTTCATATGAAAGTCATAAATCAGTTTCATAGTAGGGCTGAGTACATTGGATACTTTTTCTTCTATTCTTGAGATACTTTACTAAGAAGACTATGTTCCAGCTCCATCCATGTAAACATGAAAAAGGTAAAGTTTCCATCTTTCTTTAAGACTGCATAATATCCTATGGTGTACATATACCACAATTTATTAATCCATTTGTTGATCGATGGGCACTTGGGCTTTTTCCATGACTTAGCAATTATGAATTGGGCTGTAATAAACATTCTGGTACAAATTATAATGTGATTTTTGGTCTTCTGGGTATATACCTACTAGAGGAATTACAGGATTGAATGGCAGATCTATTTTTAGATCTCTAAGTGTTCTCCAAACATCTTTCCAAAAGGAATGTATCAATTTGCATTCCCACCAGCAGTGTAGAAGTGTTCCCTTTTCTCCACATCCACGC
>CAUYPK010099318.1:0-13369 GCA_963574355.1 Loris lydekkerianus
GGAACCATGGGCATACATCACCAACAAATTCAAAAAATCTCTTAAGATCCTTTTTCTTTACCCGAATTCCTTGTGTCTTGAGGGACTCTTTAAGCCCCTGTAAGAATAAATCATGTTTATTCAACGCTTGTCCCATGATTGTGTTGCCTCACTTACCAACTCGGATCTGGCTCACAGATGGGTAACTCTGTGGAGATCACAATGCGGATCTTCACTCACTTCTTCATGAAAGTGACGATCACGGTGTGGATCTGTCTCGCTCTTCCCTTCAAGCAGCGATCCAAGGTGCCGGCCGGCCTTTCCGAAGCAACGCTCCCTCGGACTCCAAATCCAAATGGCCCCACATCTGGGCGCCAGTTGCCCCGGCCTGCGGGACTAGTTCAGCAGGGACCTAGGATATGGAACTGAGAGAGTGGAAGGGAATAAGAGACACGAAAAACCGTGAGCAAGACAGGATTCTGATCAAACTCCCCAAAACTTTACTTTTCAACAGCCATATAAATACAGGCAGAGGAGAATAGGCCTGCAGGTGAGTTTAGGGTGGGGGTTTTCTGATAACAGGTGTGATGTTTTTAGTGTCTAGAATCAAGTTCCTGGAGCCAAGGGTGACAATGCCCTACTTGCCCTTAAATGCTTTCCAGCTGTGACTAATCCTGTTAAACCGGTTATGAATATTCGTGATAAGCTAATTCTTAGGTTTTCAGCTCCCGGCAAAATGGGGCTAAAAAACTGGATATCCACATGTAAAAGACTGAAACTAGACCCACACATTTCTCCACTCATAAAAATTGATTCAAGATTGATAAAAACTTAAATCTAAGGCAGAAAGCAATTAAAATCCTCAAAGAAAGTGTGGGGAAAACACTGGATGCTATTGGCCTGGGGAAGAACTTTATGAGGAAGACTTCCATGGCAATCACAACAACAACAACAACAACAAAATAAACAAATGAGACTTACTTAAACTGAAAAGCTTCTGTACAGCTAAGGTGACAACAACCAAAACAAACAGACAACTTACACATTGGGAAAGGATATTTGCATATTTTGAATCAGACAAAAGCTGGATACCTTGGATCTAATGAAGAACTAAAATTAATAAATGTAAAAAGAGCCAACAATCCCTTTGAACAATGGTTCTCAACCTTCCTAATGCTGTGACCCTTTAATACAGTTCCTGTGGGTTGTGACCCACAGGTTGAGAACCACTGCCTTAGATCATGGGGCAAGAGAGATGAAGAGAACCTTCAGTAAAGAAGATAGATAAGTGGCTAACAAACATATGAAAAAATGCCCATCGTCCCTAATTATTTGAGAAATGAAAATTAAAACCATCCTGAGATGCTATCTAACCCCAGTGAGAATGGCCCACATCACAAAGTCTAAAAACTTCAGATGCTGGTGTGGATAAGGAGAGAAGGGAACACTTTCACACTGCTGGTGGGACTGTAAACTAATACAACCTTTTTGGAAGGCAGGGAAGGCAGTATGTAGAACCCTCAAAGAACTCAAAGTAGCCCTTCCATTTGATCCTGCATTCCCATTGCTGGGCATCTACACAGATGAAAACAAAATCCTTTTACCACAGATAGACTTGCACTAGACTTTTTATTTCAGCTCAGTTTACAATCGCCAAAATGTGGAAACAGCCTAAATGCCCACCAACCCAGGAATGAATTAACAAGCTGTGGTTTATATACACCAGGGGTCCTCAAACTATGGCCTAAGGGCCACATGAGGTGGTGTGATTGTATTTGTTCCCATTTTGTTTTTTTACTACAAAATAAGATATGTGCAGTGTGCATATGAATTTGTTCATAGTTTAGTTTAGTTCAGTTTAGTTTTAACTATAGTCCAGCCCTCCAATGGTGTAAGGGACAGTGAACTGGCTTCCTGTTTAAAAAGTTTGAATACCCCTGATGTATACCTTGGAATTCTATTCAGCCACTAGAAAATATGGAGATGTTTCTTCTTTTGTATTAACCTGGATGTATGTGGAACACATTATTTTTATTAAAGCATCACAAGAATGGAGAAACAAGAATCCTATGTACTCAATTCTGATATGAGGACAATTAAGGTCCTAGTACAAAGTGGGGTGGGTCATGGGGAGAGCTGAGAAAGGGGAGGAGGGAGGGGGTGGGTGGACAAGGTATGTGGTACACCTTTTGGGTGCATGACACTATTATCTAATAAAAGCAATCGATGTAACCTGGTTCTTTGTACACTCAATGAATCCCCAAAAATAAAAAAGAAAGAAAGAAAAGATCTTCTCCCATTCTGTAGGTTGTCTACTGTTTTTGTGAATTGTGTCCTTAGCTTTGCATAAACTTTTTAATTTGATCTGTTTCCATTTATTTATGTTTGTTGTTGCTGTGATTGCCTTTGAGATCTTTTTCATAAATTCTTTCCTTAGGCTTATATCTATGACAGTTATTCAAATGCTGTCTTCAAGAATTATGGTAAGTTTTCTGCTTTAGGTTTAACTTGTTTATCCATATGAATTAAGTTTTGTGAGTGGTAAGAGGTGCAGATCCTTTTTCAGTCTTTTACATATGGCTGTACATTTGTCCAATTACCAGTTATTAGATAGGGATTCCTTTCCCCAGTGTATTCTTTTGTTTTGGCAAAGCAAATAAAAGGATAAGATAAGATGGCAATTTGTGAACAGCTTCATATTTGGAATCTCTGTTCTGATCCATAAGTCTATTTCTCTATTTTTATGCCAATACTACACTGTATTGATTACTACAGACTTGTAGTATAGTCTGAAGTCTGATAAAATGATGCCTCCAGATTTGTTGGCTATTTGAGATCTTTTATGATTCTATACAAAATATGGAAATTTTTTCAAGATCTGCAAAATATGATATTGATAGTTTAATGGTAATTGCATTTAATTTGAAAATCATTTCGGGTAATATAGAAACTTCAACAATGATGATTCTACCAATCCACAAGCATGATGTTTTTCTATCTGTTTATCCCCTGAAATTTCTTTTTTCAGAGTTTTAAATTTCTTCATATAAAGATTCTTCACATCCTCTGTTAAGTATATTTCAAGATATTTCATTTTCTTTGATGTTATTGTGAAGGACATTTTGTCATTAATTTGATTCTCAGCGGCACTATTGTAGGCATACATGAAAGCTACTGATTTGTGTACATTTATTTTGTAAACTGAGATGTTGCTCTATTTATTTAGCAGGTCCAAGAGTCTCTTAGTTGAGTCATGTAAGGTTTTGAGGTATAAGATCAATAGTTTGACCACTTCTTTCCTCATTTGGTTATACTTGATATCCTTCTCTTGTCTTATTGCTATGGCTAGGACTTCCAGAACTCTGTTGCATAGTAGTGACAATAGAATCCACATTTGGTTCAAGTTCTAAGAAGGAATGCTATGAATTCTTATTCATTTTGATGAAGGCTGTGAGTTTTTTAATAGATCACTTCTATCTTTTCTTGGTTTTTAATTTTTTATTTTTATTAAATCATAAACGCATAGATCATGTCTACATTAATGCATGTATGGGGCACAATGTGCTGATTTCATATAGAATTAAGAGTGTTTACATCACACTGATTAATATAAACTTCATCTTGTTTATTTAATTATTCTGTTAAGACATTTATATTCCATTCTTAATAAATCAAACAAGTACCTTCACATTAAGGAATGTTTCATCTATGCCAATTTTCTTACGTGTTTTTCGAAAGAAATGGTATTGAATTTTGTTAAATGCATTCTGCATTCAAAACCAGGGAATTTCTTTGCTGGGAGATTTTTTTATTGTTTCATTGATCTCAGTGCTTGAAATTGGTCTGTTCAGGAGCTCGATTTCTTCCTGGATAAGTCTAGGAAGAGGGTGTGATTACAAATTTTGATTGATTTCCTTCAAATTGTCAAATTTCTTGGCATAGTGCATCTTGTAGTATTCAGAGATAATCTCTTGTATCTCTGTGGAATCTGTTGTTATTTCCTCTTTATCATTTCTGATTGAGGTTACTAGAAATTTTACTTTTTTTATTTCTAGTTAGACTGGCAAAGGTTTATCTATTTTATTTATTTTTTCAAAAACCCAACTCCTTGTTTCATTAATTTTCTGAATGATTCTTCTGTTTTCAATTTCATTAATCTCTGATTTAATTTTGGATATTTCTGTACTTCTGCTGGATTTAGGCTTAGATTTTTTTTCTTTTTCCACTTCCATCGATGGCTTGTGACTTTGTCAATCCACTCTCTTTCTGTTTTTCAAATGTAGGCTTCTAAAGCGATAAGTTTTCCTCTCAGGACTGCTTTTGCTGTATTCCTGCCTTTTTCTTTTCTTTTTTTTTCTTTTCTTTCTTTCTTTTTTTGAGAGAGAGAGAGAGAGAGAGAGAGTCTAACTACATTGCCCTCAGTAGAGTGCCATGATGTCACAGCTTATAGCAAGCTCAAACTCTTGGGCTTAAACAATTCTCTTCCCTCAGCCTCCCAAGTAGCTGGGACTATGGGCACGTGGCACAACACCTGGCTATTTTTCTGTTGCAGTTGTCATTGTAGCTTAGTTGGCCTGGGTTTGGTTTGAACACACCAGCCTCAGTGTATGTGGCTGGCACCGTAACCACTGGTATGGATGCTGAGCCCATTTGCTTTGGTTGATGTTTCCTTAGCTGTACAGAAGATTTTCAGTTTCCTTAATCACCATTTGTTTATTTTTGTTGTTGTTGCAATTGCCATGGAAAGTCTTCATAAACTCTTTCCCAGGCCAATATCTTCAAGTGTTTTCCCCACACTTTCCTTGAGGGTTTTTATTTTTTCATAACATATTTATTTCTTTTATCTATTATGATTCGATTTTTCTAAGTGGTGAAAGGTGTGAATACAGTTTCAGTTTTTTCATGTGGTTATTCAGTTCTCCCAGCACCATTTATGGAATAGGTATTATTTTCCCTCACTGTGTGCTCTTGTTTGCTTTATCAAAGATAAGGTCGCTGTAAGATGTTAGTTTCATCTCCCAGTTTTCAATTCTGTTCCTAATGTCTATGTCTATTTTTGTGCCAATAGCATGCTTTCTTGGTTACTATGGCCTTGTGTTATAGCCTAAAGACTGATAGGGTGATGCCCCCAGCTTTGTTTCTATTACTAAGAATTGCATCGGCTATATGGGGGTTTTCTGGATCCATACAAAAAAAGAAGAATTATATTTTCCAAATCTTGAAAGTATAATGTTGATATGTTAATGGCTATTGCATTGAATATGTAGATTCCTTTGGGTAGTATAAACATTTTAACAATGTTGATTCATTCCAGCCATGAGCATTGCTATGTCCTTCCATTTGTTAATATCTTCTGCTATTTATTTTCATAGGGTTTTATAATTCTATTTGTATAAGTCCTTTGCCTCTTTTGTTAGGTATATTCCTAGGTATTTCTTTCTTTCTTTTTTTTTTTTTTTTTTGAAGCTGCAGTGAAGGGAATTGTGTTCTTGATTAGCCTGTCAACTTAGCTAATATTGGCATATAGAAAAGCTACTGATCTGTAGACCTTGATTTTATTTCCTGAAACATTACTGTATTTTTTTTATTACTTCCAGGAGTCTCATGGTTGAGTCTTTGGGGTTCTCTAAGTATAAGATCATATTATCAGCAAAGAGCAAAAGTTTAACCTCCTTTGCCCTCATTTAGATGCTCTTTATTTCCTTGTCTTGCCTAACTGTATTGGCTAGAATTTTTATCACTATGCTGAATAGTAATGGCAAGAGAAGACAACCTTATCTGGTTCCAGTTTAAGTGGAAAAGCTTTTCAATTTTACTTCATTCATTACAACATTAGCAGTGTATTTGTCATAGATGGCTTTGATTAGTTTAGGAAATGTGTCATCTAGGCCTATATTCCTAAGTATAATGAGTTCTAATGAGAAAAGCATGCTGAATTTTATCAAATGCTTTTTCTGCATCTATTGAAAGGATCATATGTTAATGCACTCTCTTTCTGTTATTCAAATGTAGGCAACTAATGAGATAAATTTTCCTCCTAGGACTGCTTTTGCTGTATCCCACAAGTTTTGGCAACTTGTGTTTTTATTGTTGTTATGTTTTAGGAATTTAACAATTTCCTCCTTTGTGTTTTACTGAACTCAACTATCTTTCAGCATAAGGTTGTTTAATTTCCAAGTCTTTGTGTGGGGATGAAAATTTTTATTGGAGTTGTGTTCCACCTTTATTGTCCTGTAGTCTGACAATATACAAGGTATAATTTCTATTCTTTTAATTTTGCTGAGATTTGATTTGTATCCTAGTAGGTGTTCTATTTTGGAGTATATTCCATGGGTGGAGTAGAAAAGTGTATATTCTTTAGCTTTGGAATAGTGTGTTTTGTATGTTTAGTAATCCCATTTGTTCTATGGTCACATTTAAGTACTTTTTATCTTTGCTTAATTCCTTTAGGTGGATCTTCCCAGTTCTGTCATAGGCATATTAAAGTTCCAAGCTATTGTGCTATTATAGGATATCACATTGCTCAGATAAATCAAGGTCTGTTTCATAAATCTGAAAGTATTTAAGTTGGGTGAATAAATATTTAGAATTAAAATGTCTTCTTGTTGTATTTTCCCTTGACCACTAAGAAGTGTCCATCTTTGTCTTTACTAAGTTTGGTTATTTTAAATCTGCTTGTATCTGAACATTTGATTGCCCTCCTTTCTTCTCATTCCCATTTGTTTGAAGCCCTCCTTTCTTCTGATTCCCATTTGCTTGAAGTACTTTTTTCCATACCTTAACCACTGAGTGTTGATTTGCCCATCAAGGCTAGATTCATTTTCTGGAGAGAGCATATGGATGGCTTTTACTTTTTTATGCAAGCACCCACCCTTTGCTGCTTCAGTAGAAAATTCAAGCCATTAACATTTATTGAGAGAATCGATAAGTGTGGTGGAATTCTGTTCATCTTATTTTGTTAAAGTCCATTCTATAGTTTTATCCTTTGACCATTGTGGAAGCCAAGTTTTAACTTTAAGCTTCTGAGTGTTTACTTTGCTGGTGGTCCATTGTGATGGTCAGTGTTGAGAAAAGGGCTAAGTATTTCTGTAGAGATGTTCTTATTATCTTAAATTTCCTCTGTATGTGCATGTCTGAAAAATTTTTGATTTCTCCATAACTTTTGAACTTTATTTTAGTTGGATACAGAATTCTACACTGAAAATTGTTTTCCTTAAAAATGTTGAAGCTGGATGACCAAGCTCTTCTGGCTTGGAAAGTTTCAGTTGAACAATCTGCTGTCACCCAAATGACTCTGTCCCTGTAGGTCAGTTGGCGATTATTCCTGGCTGCTTGTATAATTTTCTCTTTTGTCTAGACTTTGAACTGGTTCATTATATTGTGTCATAGAGAAGCTCTGTATGATTTGAGATGACCCGGGGTTTCATATTCATCTAAAAGGTGCATTTTGGAATCTTTCATAAAACTTGGGAAATTTTAATTTATGGCAGTCTCTGGTCAGGCTTCCATTTCATTGGGATAATCTTCTTCTCCTTCAGAGATCCTTATTTTTTGTATGTTTGAATGCTTCATGAAGTATCATACTTCTCTAAGCAACTGTTCTTTCTCTTTCTTCTTTTCTGCCTCTTTGACTCTATGGGTTAACTCAAGAACTTTATCCTCTAGTTCTGAGGTTCTTTCTCCTCCATGGCCTAATTTATTTTTGATACTTTCTACTCAATCTTTACATTCACTTATTGTCTCCTTCATTTCCTTAAGCTCTGCTGTATTCTTTCTATATTCTACTTATCTCTTGCTGATCTTTTGTTTCTGTCTTTTATTTTTCTCACCCATTCCCTTTATTGTCTTTATCATCCATATTTTAAATTCCCTTTCTGTCTCTTTAACATCCATATTTTACATTCCCTTTCTGTCCCTTTATCATTCATATTTTAAATTCCCTTAAATTCCCTTCCCTTTGATTTATAGGTAGAGTCCTCTGCAGTTGGTGCCTCATGGTCCTTTGGGTGAGTTGCTCTGTTTGTTGTTGTTGTTGTTGTTGTTGCCCCAATTTTTCTATTTGGTTCCTCCTCATGTATGCTTTCTTCTTTTTCATTTCCTTGTCCTCTTTCCTTGTCCTCCTTCTCACTTCCTCCTTTGCTTTAAATTACCTGATCTCAGGGCTTAGGTTTTAAAGTTGCCTTTTTGTAGAAGGCCAAAAGGAAGAGAAATGTAATGAGTGAGCAGGAAGAAATAAGAGAAAAAAGAAAGAAAGAAGAAACAAGAAGAATAGAAAACACAAATAAAAAGAAAAATATGGAAGAAGTATGAAAAAACACCATTGAAGAACAGGAGAGAAGGAAGACAGGAAGAGAAAATGAGAATGATAGACATGATATTGATTGGCATGGTGCTAAGGCCACACCTGTAACTCAAGGATTTTGAGAGTATGGGTTGTGTGTGTTCCTCAAAGTCAGCAGCTCCTTATTAGACTGAGCAAATTTAGAGTCTTCTCTACCTCTGCCACAAATAGGAAGAGAAATAAAAGAGCAAAAACATAAAACAAGAAAGAAAAATAAAAGACAAATAAAAAAAAATCTGCAGTGTGGACTTACTATTACTATCTTCCTGGGCCAAAATAGAATGGTTCCCTAGACCATGACCTCTATGCCTCTTTGAGCCAAACTACTGCTGTGACCTCCCCAGCAGACCAAAACTATACCACCCCAGCACTCAGAGAAAAAGAAAAAATAATAAAATAAAATAAGAATAAACAATGTTAAAAATACAGTTGTATCAAATAAAGGACAGAGAGGGAAAAGGAAAAAAAAAAAGAAGAAAGATCAAATAAAAGAAGTATATCTTAGGGGTTCTACAAGGGATTTATGTGGGAAAGATGAGAAAAGTAGAAAACACTATCAAAAGAGAGAAAAGAGAGGAGTCAAATAGAAAGAATAAATGAGGCTGAAAGTTAAAAATAGAGCCAACCAAAAAATTGAGCAAAAAAAAAAAAAAAAAAATCCTCAACTCTAAATTTTTGTTAGGCCCATTTGCTCTAGATTTGTGTTTAAGTCCCACATTTCTTTAATTTGTGCTTGGAGGATCTTTGAAGTTCTGTCAGTTGAGTGTTATAGTCCCTGGCTATTATAATATTGTTCAGATCAAGTATAATTTGATTTATAAATCTGAGAATGCCTCAATTTGGGGCACACCTCTTGTTCAATTATTTCCTTGAGTAATATTTTATGCCCACATTTGTCTTTACTTTTCTTTCTTTGAAGTCAATGTACTCTGTGATGAGAATTGTTACTCCCACTTTTCTTTCTATTTGCGTGGAATATGTTTTTCCATCTCTCTATTATGAGTATGGATGTGTCATTGAGGTTTAGGTGTGTTTCCTGAAGACAGGAGATAGTTGGCTTGCATTTTTCTTTTTTTTTTAATCCATTCAGCCAGTGTATGTTTCCTCAGTGGGGATTTCAAATTTATTGAATGATTTGATCAATAGGGTGGAGTTTGTTAATCCTCTTATGTGGGACTCAAATGCATTTTTTAATCTCTTGGGGCTTGTGGTGTCTAGCCTTTTACTTTTAGATTCTGGGTGGTTTTACACAATTAGGAATCTATTGTGGTGGTCCATGTACAATACAGATCTGAGTACTTCCTGCAGGGCAGTTCTTGTGACAAATTTCCTCCTAATTTACTTGTCATGAAAAGATCTAATTTCTCCAGTAAACAGGAAACTTAATTTACAAGCTAGAATATCCTAGGTTGCCTGTTGTTCTGTTTAAGAACATTGACAATACAGATCTACTCCCTTCTGCCTTGTAGAGTTTCTGCTGAGAAATCAGCTGTTAACCTGATGAATTTACCCTTATAGGTCAGATGTTGCTTATGCCTAGATGCTTGTAGAATCTTCTCTTTCACTTTTATTTTAGTCAGCTCTATAATAATGTGTCTTCAAGATGCTATATTTGAATTGAGTCTTTCTGGGTTTCAATTTTCATCTAGCAACTAGATGTCTGAATATTTAACAATGTTTGGGAATTTTTTACAAGAGTGTCTTCTACTAGAATTTCCATGCTTTTTAGGACTCTCTCCTTCCTTCTCAGGGATACCCACAATTTGCATGTTTGTACACTTTTCATAATCCCACATCTCTCTAAGAGATTTCTCTGCCTTTCTTCCCTTCTTTTCTGGCACTTTAAATGGCTGACTTAGCTCAAGAGTCTTGTTTTCAAGCACTAAGATGCTTTCTTCTTAATGTTTAAACTGTTGTTAAAACTTTCCACTGGGTTTTAATACCCGTGAATGCCTCTTTCAATATTACTTAAGTTCCACTATATTTTTTCCAATTTTTTTCAGAAACTTGTTGACTTTTTTATTAATTTTTTTAATTTTCTGAAACATTTTTAGAGCTTCTTTCTGCTGGTTTTCAACTTTTTATTCAATTCCATTCATCTTATTTGCCATCCATATTATAATCCTATTTCTGTCATTATAACAATTCTTTTATGTTTGAAATTTTCTATCATAGGTTTATTGTGATCCCTTGGGGGCATTAATCTTTTCTGATTTTTCATGTTGCCAGGGTTCTTTGGTTGATTGCGTCTCATCTGTTTCTTTTATCAACTCTGAACTAAAAGGTTAAGATGTCCCTAAATTATAGTTGAATTTGAATAAAGAGCGTCACTAGATGGCACACTAGTATCAGTGGTAACAGCAGCTGTTGCATGTGATGCTTTCATTCTCTGTCAAAAACCCTTACTATATAGAGATCTCAGCTACCTAGAAGCTTGAGGTTGGTGGGATCCTGAGTGGCCCAAGTTCTGGCACTACTGTTGTGGTGGAAGCTCTAAGTTGGGGTTCTGTGGGCCATGTGCAGCATTGGAGACTTGTGGAGGTGTTAATAGGCCTGGAGTGGGAGCTGGATGCTCATTCCTGAAAGGGAGCCTCTGAGCTTAAGCTGGAGATGGAACTGAGACACAGTGACCAAATAGGACCTGGAATCTAGAAGGAGGTCTGAGGGCAAGGGCAGGTGTACTCTGATCTGAATGGCACTTCAGAGGACCACCTCTGTGGTGAATGTTCAGGCCAAAGGACAGAGTCTGAGCCAGCCAAGTTGCAGACTGAATGATAGGTTTTTAGGGCCACTTGAAAGGCATGTCAAATGGAGCTGACATGGATACTGCAGTCCCATGGTCATGGAGGTCTTGGTGCTCATTGTGGGACCTGTTGAAGTGGAGTTGTGGCTTGTTGTCTCCCTAGTCTATAGTAGCCCATTTGGCACTTCTGGCATCAGTTTCCATACCCACATCTTCTTGCTGTCTATGAGGGAAGCACTTGTTATAGCTGAGAGGAGTCATGAGTTGATGTGCTCTCTCCTCAGTCCCCTGAAGGCCCAGTGTAGTGAACCTGGTAGTTTAGGATGGAAATAGCTACTTTCTATTGCCCTCTGTGTCCACAGCCTCATGAGTAACTGCACAGAATTCAAATAATTCCCCAGACCAACTCAGCAGGGTTCTGTCGGGGATGATGCTGGTAGGTCAGATTGCACACTGATCCCCATATGCAGTTTCTTATTTTATACTATGTATCTCCCTGTCATCTACTTCCTCTGTTATCTTCTTTTCTTTCTTTCTCTTCTTTTTTTTTTTTTTTCTACTCCTGGTGTACCACACTGTCTGTCTGTGACTTCACAATGCTATTTTTCAGCAGAACAATCAAAATGGCAGCTGCTGCCTGAACTTTTCCCCACTTTTCCCAGGAGAAGTTGTTGAGAGGCTGCTTCTCATCTGCCACTTTTCCACCTAACTTCTTGTATTAAAGAGTAATTTTAATAATATACCCTTTCACTTATAGACTGACTTTGTAACCTATCTATAAGTGAAATATATATGCACTCTACTTCCTAATCTGTCAAAATTTCTCAAATTGCCTGTGCTAGTATTAAGTGGTAGGGGGTGATATTTGCATATACTGTAAAAGGGCCATGAGGTATGAAGAAAAATTGGAGAATTATAATGTGTTGTGAAAATGCAGTGGGTAGCTACAGGTGGAAGAGAATTGGTAGGCAGCTAAACATCTATTCACTGCTGCCATTAACCCGAGAGTGCCATTTTGCAAGTGAAAAACTGAAATGTTTCTCTTCCTTAGAAAATTTCATTTTAATTTATCAGAAAGATTGAACCATTTCCAATTCTATGCTAAACCTCATCTGACATAATTTTCCTATTCCACCCTGATGTAAGAAGGTGTCTAACACATTTTTTCTTGTATTCATTCATCTACTCTGCTGTTGGAGCCTGTCTGACAAGTTTCCTCATTTAGTATGGACCCCAATCAACAGACAGTGAAGGTTGCTCTCTTTCTGTTCCTCAGAAGGCCATGTGTTTTGATGTGAACAGTTTATCGTGCTTTGTATTCATGTGGTTGTATTTCTAAGAAAATGGCAGGAAGAAGGCATGTAAGTGACAATGATAGTGCAATGTGGATTTTTGAGAAGAGTGAAGTTAAAGAAGAGCTTAGTAATGAAAGTGAGCCTGAAGAAACTCTTTCTACATGCAGTGCTATTAGTTATAGTGAATCTAAATTTACTAATTAAGAAGAAAATGATGATAATACACATCTGTAACATAAGATTACAACACCTAATTTTTTCTGATTTCCATTTTTCTGATATATATGTTCCCAACCCTTCTCCCTAAGACATGTTTTGTTGTTGGAGGACAGATGTGTTTTTAGAAGACAGCAAATTCTTGGCTAGGAATTTTTAAATACAGTCAACTGGCCTGTGCCTCTTCACTGGGGAATTTAAGCCATTTATATTTATTGAGGGAATTAATAAGTATGGTAGAGTTCTGTTTGTATTATTTTGTGAAGGTCTGTTGCTTAATGTTATCACTTGCATTGTTGTATTGTTTTTCTTTTTTGGTGGTCCATTGTGATGATGTTTCCTTAGAATGGTTCTGAATACTTTCTGTAAATCTGGCAAATTTCTTCAATGTCTTCTTGTCAGTAAAAAATTTGATTTATCCATTGAATATGAAACTAAGTTTAGCAGGATACAAAATCCTGGGCTGAAAGTTGCCTTTTTAGAAGATTAAATACAAGTGACCACTTTTCTTAAAGAATATTTTCTCTAATCTTTATTTTTTACAAATATTTTGGATGTTGCATTTAGTGCCTCCTTTTGTAGCTCAAGGGAGTATGTGTACCTGAGGGAGCAAAGTGAAGAATGTTAGTGAGTATATTGGCAATAAATATACAGAATGTTATTACTAAAAAAAAAAAAAAAAAAAAAAAAAAAAAAAGTGGCTATAAAGGAGCCCAAAGTAGATTTAAAAGCAAATATGCAACTTAAGTGGTACAATTTGAAGAAACTTGTAAAGTGAGATTTATAACATTTTTG
>CAUYPK010099319.1:0-62221 GCA_963574355.1 Loris lydekkerianus
GCCGGCGTGATTAGGTCGATCGAACACACGCAGCCACTTGCCAGTTTTCCACAGTTTTTGTCCTCCTCCTGGGGTCCAGAAGTCCCTTGCTGGCTCCCTATATCCTCAAAGGGATGATCATAGGCAGATCCCACCGGCCAGAGATGTCTGGAGTCTTGTCTCCCCAGATTCGCCGAGCCCAGTTACAGGGAAGCTGTTACTCAGCCGCCATCTTTAATCCACTCCCTTATTGTTTCATTTTCTGTATTTTTTTGTTATTTTTCTAGTGGCTGCTCTGGTGATTATAATTAACATCTTATTTTGAAGCAATCTAGTTTGCATTAATGCCAACTTAATTTCAGCACTATACAAAATCTTTACTCCAATACAGCACTGTTCTCTCCCCATTCTCTGTGCAATTGTCATACAATTTACATCTTTGTACATTATAAGACCACTAATTATTGTTTTAGATAGTTTTCTTTTCAATCAAATCAAATAAAGCCATTACACAAAAAGAAAAGCTACATTTATATTGTCTTTTATATTTACCTACATAGTTATGTTTACCAGTGGTTTTTATTTATTTGTATGGATTGGGGTTACTTTCTAGGGTCTTTTCATTTAAGCCCCAAGAATTCCCTTTAATATTTCTTATAGGGAGGGTCTTCTAGCAAAAAGAAAATTCTCAGTTATTATTTATCTGGAAATTTCTTAATTTCTCCTTCATTTTTGAAGGATAATTTTGCCAGATACAAAATTGTTGGTTAACTATTTCTTTCAGCACTTTGGACATGACATCTTACTAACCTTCTGGCCTCTATGGTTTCTGATGAGAAGTCAACTGTTGTCTACGGCCATACCACTCTGAATGCACCTGATCTCAGAAGCTAAGCAGGGTCGGGCCTTGTTAGTACTTGGATGGGAGAAGTTAACTTCTGAATTTATTAAAGATCCCTTATAGAATGAACTGCTTCTTTTCTCACTGATTTCAAATTTCTCTCTCTTCATCTTTTAAAAGTTTGACTATATCTAGGTATGACTTCTTCAATTTATTCTACTTAGAGTTTGCTAAGCTTTCTGTATATATGGATTAGTACTTTAAAATAAATGTGGAAGTTTTCAGCCATAATTACTTTAAATATTCCTTCTGCTCCTTTCTCTCCTCTCTTTCTTAGATCCCAATTATGTGTATGTTGGTAGGATTGTTCATGTGCTACAGGTTTCTTTTTCTTCATTGATTTTTCTTTCTGTTTCTCAAGCTAGATGATCTCAATTGACATAACTTCAAGTTAGCTGATTCTTCTGCTTGTTCAAATTTGCTGTGGAGCTCCCCTATTGAGTTTTTCTTTTATTTTACTTTTCAATCTCAAAATTTCTACTTGTTTTTTTTCTTAATAATTTCTGTTACTTTACTGATATTCTCTGTTCCTTATACTTCAATTCTTTATAGATGGATTCATTTTGGGCTTCATACATATCTATAATAGCTAATTTAAAAATCTTTGTCCAGTAAGTACAACATCTGAGCTGCCTTGTGCAGAGTTTCAGTTGATTGCTTTTTTCCTCCCTGCTTATAGGCCACAATTTCCTATTTCTTTGTGTGCCTCTTAAGTGTTTATTGAAAGCTGGACATTTAAAATTATATAAGGTAGCAACTCTACAAATAAGAATCTTCCCCACCCCCAAATGGATTTATCTCAGTTTATTGTTGATGTTGCTGTTTGTTTACTTAGCGATTTTCCTGGACTAATTCAATAAAGTTTGTATTGATCATGTGCAACCACTAAGTCTCTGGCCAGCCAACAGCTATTCAAAGATTTCCTTAAAATGCGTTAAACTGATACATCTCTCAGCCTTTGCTGAGAGACTCTGGGTCTGTTAGAGCAAGCCTTTAACGATTGGTAGGGATTTTAAAGTTCTGCCTTCACTGTGACTTTCTGCTTACACAGACCCTCAAGTCCTTCCTAGGAAGGTGCAGAACTATGCACAGGCATATGGTCTTCTAGATTCTCAAGAATATGTCAGAACTTTTCAAAGCTTCCTATGGACAGCATATTCCCCAGTTTTCCCTTTCCATTTTTCTAGTTAGCCTCTTGTTAGTACCAACTGGCATCAGGTAGTTGAAAGATAAATTTAAAAGTGACTTTGAGGCTCTGTGCCTGTAGCACAGTGGTTACAGCACCAGCCACATACACTGAGGCTGGCAGGTTTGAACCCAGCCCAGGCCAGCCAAAGCAACAATGACAACTGCAGCAAAAAAATAGCTGAGCGTTGTGGCAGGTGCCTGTAGTCCCAGCTACTTGGGAGGCTGAGGCAAGAGACTCGCTTAAGCCCAAGAGTTTGTTGAAGTTGCTATGAGCCATGATGCCACGGTACTCTACCGAGGGTGACATAATGAGACTCTTTCTCAAAAAAAAAAAAAAAGTGACTTTGAAAAAGGCAGAGACATTTACAAAAGTGACAAGATGGATGAAAACCTATGTGGAGAAGCAAAATTACAAGCAGTGGTGGTCTGGTGAAAATCAAGGCAGGTGCCCAATCCAAAAACCTAAAGTCAGAGGTATCATTAAAACAGAAGTGAGCAGGAAGACATACTTAAGGCCATTCAGAGAGCAGAATGCATTTGTGAAACAGAGTAAGGGCAGGAAAATATTGGTAGAAGCAAGGAAATAGGAAAAAATTTTAACAATACTTATTAATAAGAAGAGTCCATGCAAAGTCTTAATCTGTTTCCTAATACTCATTAAAATAAGCTTCAAATTACTAAAATACAAAATGCTCCTCTCCTGTGTATGAACCTACCTCATTTTGGAAAACATTGGGTTTGATGTCTAAGGTTCATTCCATGTCTGTGATTGTGTGGATAGGTTTTCCCTGTACCTTCAACTCAGACATGTACTAAGGTTACCTATTAATATGTGTCTCTGAGAATGAGGTCGTCTGGTGTCTCAAATGGACTGGTTTGAGATTAAGCCATGCTGGCAGCAGCCTCTGAATAACTGACCAAGGGTGATGGTGAAAAATGGTTAGAGATACACCAGAGCTGAGATCTAGCACAAAAATTTCCATACCTCCATAAAGTACATTAAAAAGATTAATAATTCCACAGAATCATAGAGGTTAGTTCTATAACAATACAATACAACCAATGCTATTAATAATAAACCTCACATAGCTTTATTTCAGTGTTACTCCATGCAAGTGTACTATACTAAACATACTATAACTAACTATACTATCATTCTGCTGAGCAGGTATTATTATTCCCATTTCACAGATGAGAAAACCAAGGTTCGGAGATAATAAATGACTTATCAATCTCCTCATAATATCCTAATGAGTTGCCCTAGGCCTTTACCCTGCCATGCTGGGATGGCTTGCAGAGGAAGCTCAATTAGGACCAGAAATCTGCCTCTTAATGTTTTATCAGAGAAACTAGTTTTGTTCCCTAGGGCCACATAACACAAATGAAGTAAAATTATCCCTCATTTAATTCACCCTATTTATAGATGAGAAAATGGTGTTTAATTTCGGGTTTCATAAATGTAATCTGCCTCCAGAAGGCAGGATTACCAATTTTTCTATCCTCTCTAGACCAGCATATTCCCAGTGGTACTAGAGGATGTTTGTTCTAAGAGCCTGAGGTCAGGTAGACAAAGATGGCACTGTATAGCCATCTTGGTGTTTTACTATAATTGCCTTGATGATTGGAAGGCTTCCCAAGTTGCTCCAAGTTTCTCTTTTTCATTAGCCACACATTGTGAAGATGGACATCAGTGAACTGCTGGAGGAGGGTGGCCTGCTAGTAAGGATCTACTATGCAACTGACAGGGATAGGTAGGGAATCCTTGCTGAGGGGCAAGGTAGCTCACCCTGAAGGAGGGAAGACAAAGGGATGGCACCTTCAAATATCTGTCCAGCTCTCACTGTAAATGAGGGAGATTTATTCTTCCTTATTTCAGTAGCTAGAGACAGCATGTGTGGACAAAAATTGGCAGGATACAGTAAGTTTGGGCCCCTAATAAGCCATTTAACTAAAGAAGTTCCTCCAAGATAGAGGGGAGTATGACTTGGGAGACCCATGGATTTTCTTTATAACCCTAAAATACTGTGACCTGTGATCCTGATGAGTCTTGCCCCAAGTTACACAGCTTGTGGTAGAGCAGCGGAGACTAGAATACACCTCCCTGAATCCCAAATCCAGCACTCTCTCCATGCCATGTACCATAAATTAAAAAAAAAAAAAAAATCATACCATGTACAGAACAATGTTTAGAAACTATCCTACGTGTATTAATAATAGTTTATTAATTATGGTAGTTTTTCTCAGTAGCCACATTTTAAAATGAAAATGTGTCTATGAACAGAATTTTGTAAAGTAATTTACATCTAAGTGGAATTCATTGGAGTGCAGAAAACTCCAATGAGAGACGTTTCTCCAATGAATGACGTTTCTCCCACGTTCAAAGCAATGAAAAATGAAGGGGAAAAGTGAGATACAAACAGCTTTGCTTCCTTGTTCCTGGTTATAAGAACGTGCCAGAAAGCAAGGGGGGTGTCTTGCCTGAAGATTGCAACTCTGGGAAATTTACTTCAGTTCCTTTTCACCAAAGGAGCAACCTGATGTTCCCTGAGTTTTATCTGGCTCAGAAGGAACCTCTTTTAAAGAGGTTTCATGAGGGCTATGAACTGTCACTTAGTCACCTCAAGAAGGAAGTGCAAGTTAGGATCCATTCCAAACCCTGTCTACATGTGCTCTGATGGGGCTATGAGTTGTAGGAATAAGCATTAGGTTGGTTTCAGCTATGTGCTAGGAGAGTGTGATGTCCCATTTTTACATTCTACATATATCTGAAGACCGTCATTCTTTTACTGACTTAGGTCAAGGAAGATAGCATCTGCCATTGGCTGACAACAGGTGCCAAGTGTCCACCTATAGAAGGAACTGCAAGTAAAGGGTTTCAACTGTTGCTGGCTTGATATCTCCCAGATGCCTAAATCCACAACTTAAGAATCCTTAGATATTAGGATTGCAACAATGAGCCAATCCTTAGAATAAACAAACAAACAAAAAAGAATCCTTAGCTAAAGCATGAAATACACATAAAAGATGCCATCTAGACTTGATTCCCATTTTGATGACGATAAGGATAAGAAAGACATTGGAATTCTGGAGATTTGAGAGCTGAAGGGAAACTTAATGATCATACACTACAGTGTGCTAATTTTGTAGCTGAGGAAAGTCAGTCTCAGAAACACATAAGCTATCACCAAGGTAACAAAGCTAGTTAGTGACAATCGGAATCAGAAACCAAGTACGGTCAGCCTTCCCAATCCTTAGGTTCTGTACCCAGAGATTCAACCAACCTCAAATTGAAAATATTCAGGAAAAGAAAGAAGAATAAAAAATTCAATGTAACAACTGTTTATGTAGCATGTACATAGATAAAATAAGTAATTTATAGATGATTTAAAGTGCACAGGAGGATGTATGCAGGTTATATCAAAATACTATGTCATTTCATATTAGAGACTTAAGCATCCTGGATTTTGGTACTGGGGACCCGTTACCCCATGGACAGTGAGGGATTCTAACTTCTAGCCTAGAACTGGTTCACTAAAATGATGCTGGCGGCAAGGGCAATTTTTTTTTTTTTTTTTTTTTTTAAAGATAGAGTCTCACTCTGTCGCCCTTGGTAGAGTGCCATGGCATCACAGCTCACAGCAACCGCCAGCTCTTGGGCTTAGGAATTCTCTTGTCTCAGCCTTCCAAGTAGCTGTAACTACAGATGCCTGCCACAACGCCTGGCTATTTTTTGTTGCAGTTTGGCCGGGGCCAGCTTCGAACCTGCTCCCCTGGGTATATGGGGCCAGCGTCCTACTCACTGAGCCACAGGTGCCACCCAAGGACAATATTTTCTGTAACAATTCTAGGAGACAACCAGGCTAATAATCAGAGGTCTATATTCTGCTCTCAATGTCTGGGTGTCCCAAGAGAAGAAAATGGGCTATTGTGACCTCAAATTCCCTAACCAAAGAAGTGAAACACTAATCAATACCCTGTCAGATACAGGGAGGGTTCGGTCAGATGAGAAACAGATGCCCTGGGAAATACAGCTACTCAAAGAAAGGAATGCTCTCAGAATGATGGACCAAGGAAGAAACAACTCTATCTCTGGCTACTTTAAAAGGACTAATCAAGCCCCAAATATGTGATATGTGACCCACACATCAAACCAAGTAGTTCAAATAGATAATAAACAAATTGAAAACAAAATTTTAAAAACACTATACATGCAAACTACTAGTTATTTGATTATACTGAGTTTTAAGGAGAAGATAAGTTTCCACCTCCCTGGTTTAAGGTAAGTTGTGTAAGGTGGGTAATATAGCATATCATTCTATGCCTTTTGTTCTATGACTTTATTATTTTAAAAAATATCCACTTACATAGGATACTGATTCTTTCTCATGCTTAATCACTAAACAATGTGCTTCTCAGGGACAAGAACTGTATTATTCAACTCTGTCCCTCCTCCTTGCCTTCCGAATCATTTATGAAGCATCTACTGTATGCCCACTACATACCCAAAGCCTAACACGGTGTTTGGCACTTAGTATGAACTCAATTTTAATCAGATAAATAGCAAAACCCATAGACATTCTCCAAAACACAGCAATCTCAGCATCTCAGTCAAAAAGAGTCTTTTTGACTCTTTCATTAAAACCACTTATATTCTATCTTACAAATCTAAATCATGCCCTTGACATGCTCTGGTGTATCTGTGCATGGACCTGTGATGTTATCAGTCTAACACATATGTGATCTCTCAGCATGAATAACCCTGATGAACACTTTATAGTTTCAACTGCAGACTTAAGACACAGAGGGCATATTCTATGACTGGCCAAAATGGCATGAGGTCCTACGGTCCATTCCCCTGGCTCTATGGCAGAAAACGATGCTTTTCCTAAATTTGAAAGATTTCCACTAAATGAAACAGTCTGCCTAGGTAAAGCCTTAAGTGTCTAAATGGAAGGTCAGACTGATTTCTTCAGGTAAGTATGGTTTTCATCCCAAGTGTAGCAAATTTCACTGGCATTCTATTACTAACTTACTTCATTTGCTAGATGACAAAAAATTGCAGGTAATTACACTACAAAGAGTAATTATATGAACTTTTCTTGTACAAAAGCAAGTAAATTTGAGCCTTACTCAATATTCTGTTAGGGAAATTTTAAATTAAATAAGCCATTTTATTTAAGAAGGGAAATGTTAGAAGAATATATATTCAGAACAAAGTAGGGGGTGGAAAAGCTTGTTGTTCACTGGTTTATTGGACTTATGCAATGGAGATCTGCTGCTCCTTGATAGAACTAAGTTTCCTAAGGTTAAATGATTTCAGTGAGACTTGCACACAAAATGGCCTGCACCATTTAGTCCATGATCTGCACAGACTCTGTTCATGACCTAGGCTTCCCTCTCTCAAAATACTTTTTAAAAATTATGTTTTTGATCCTGAAATGATTGGGAAGCCAGATGTAAGACATTTCATCTGAAACCTTCTGTAAATGAACCCAAATCAAATCTTAAGATGCTGCATAAGAACATCTTCCTTGATACCAGGAAAGAGTTTGGGTCCTCGGTGTGGATTTGCCAAATGGCCGCTCTCAGAAATGGAAACATACGTGGACATGATGAAGGAAAGGCTCTGGAAATTCAGCAAGGGGATTTCCTTTTTACTTTTTGTCCTGTGTTTTTTTTCTTCTCCTAAGCAATAGGTATATTAAATTTTAGTGACTTATTACTTTCAAAAGCACATATATTGAATGTTTTTGGTGTTGCTTCTCAGAACAAAAATCTAATTCTAGTATGGTAATTTATTTACAATTTGATGACAGTTTTTAAAGAAAGTGAATGAGCACACATACTCCTTGCAAAAACGGGAGGAAGAGAATTATTGCTGCATGTATCATCATCGTGATTATTATTACTAAACAGGGCTTGAAGAAATTCACCTCTATACACCACAAAGAAAGAAATCATTTGGTTTATAGCTGGTAGGACCACAATGAAAGTATGATTTGAGATAGGAAAGAGCAGAAATAAATTTGGATTTTCTGCTCTCACGTCACTCTCCACATAAACCCCACTGATCCATAGTTGTGCTTTTCTAAGTTGTTTACACAATGTATAGGTGCAGACTTTGTTTCAAGTTCATGTAAGAGCACATGCCCTTATTTAAGGCTGAGCAAAGAGGAAATACATTCCTCATAGGAGTCTAAATCCAACCTAGCATGAACTGTCTAGCATGCTTAATACAAACTACTTGCTTTCAGTTTAATTCTAAAATTCCAGAGGTATACATTTTGAAGATTATAAAACTTAAAAAAGAGATCTGTTTCACATTTCAAAACTTATTCCTTTTAATGTCAACAAAAGGACACCAAGAAAATAATTTTATGTAATTTTTCAATCTGCCTCCTGAAATTTGCTACCAGGAAAAGAAAAAAAAAATTCAAGAAGAAAATTATTTCTCCGTTTTTCATTAATTAGTTTTTTAAAGTTTGGAGAATATGAATTCAACATTTTGTGGAATTACATCATGAATTGTACTGACAGATGTAGCAATCCTTAAGTTTAAAGACTGAAAAATAAAATATGAAATATTTATTATAAATACTTTATATTGCTCCTATTTAGTCGTAACTAACACACAGCTGAATAAAACCATGAAATCAAAAGAATAGCCAATGACATTGGAAAAGTGGATATTTTACAGGAGAATGAATGTTTGAATTTGAACAAAATTTAAGTGTTTAGAAAACAAATAAAATTGACTATTGCTCAAAAAAAAAGATCTGGTGGGAGTAGTCTTGACATTTCATAAAGAATTTACATGCATGATGTGCTTAACTTGACCTCCACAACTTAAGTATCTAAAATGAAGCTAGAGCAAAATTTAAATGACATTTGTCTTTTTGGTTTTTTAAAACTTACTTTGGCTCCTTCCTTCTTTCATTTTCTTTTATTAATTTATTCTGTTTTTCTACCTTTGTACACACAAATCAAGTATCCATCAAACCAGGCACCAAAACCCAGCACTTTTAAATACAATTCATTCAGGCTGAACTTCAACAGTAATTATTGACTTTTTTTTTTTTTTTTATTAATTATAACTCCTCTTTTTCCCCCAGAAGGAACAAAACAAAGTCTCTTGGGTCAGACTAGCAATCATTAAACGAAAAAAAAAATAATAATAAGTTAAAAATAGAGAGAAAGTGTTAAAAAGAAGTACTGCTCATAACCAAACTCTGTCATCTTAAAAAAGAAACATTTCCACACTTCAAATCTGATTCAAACAGAAAGCTTCTCCCCTACTTTTGAAACAAATAATTCCACCTCAAATCCACATTTTCAGAGAAGCCCCCGGCTTTTTGCATCTGATTCTTAACAATATCACTTTACCTCAGTGAGGTAAAAGCCAGATCACTATTTCTCCTCCAATATTCCCCACTGAAGATCCTAGTGAATTTCAGTATATACTCAGAACTGTCACTGTCGGTTTGTAAGATGATGACAGATTTCGGCTATCACTCCCTTGATTGAAAGATTAAAAACACTGTACCCAATTTTTAGTGGAAATGAAGGTGCGTGGGCTCACTCTGCAGTTGGAGTTTTCAGCCCTCCTAGTCTAGAATGTTCTCCATGAGTATAGATGCCACGTGGGTATCCAGGCAGTGGGGAGTCGCCCTATACTTTAGCCCATATATTTGCAGAACTCTTTGGAAAAGGGTATTTCTAGATTGCTATGCTTAAAATACAACAAAATTCAGCCGATAATGCTCATTAAGCATCCACGGAAGACCTTACGTGTCATAACCATAATATTAATCAACCCAGTTGTTTAGATAGGGAAGGGGGTGGTGAGGCAGGGAGGACTATTTCGCGCGTGGAAAAACTCAGTATGTAAAAGTAAATGCACAACTCACTCCCCGAGGAACACAAAAACGCATTCGCATCTCCTTCGGTGGAGAGAGGATAGAAACCCAAGTGGCGAGCGTTGCGACCAGCCATCGCGACATTCAGTCTGATCTCAGTATCAAGCGGAACTGGACCACAACCCAAAGAAATAAACTTTTTCCGGAGCAAAAAGCTGCTCCCGATTTCAAAGAAAAAATATAAACTCCTAGGGGGTAGAAGATGGCCGGGGGAGAGGGCTGAAAAGGGAGCCCCGGGAGGAGGGTCGCGAGTCCCGCTCCGGAGCCAGCGAGCGCGCTGGGCTACACCGACCGCAGCGCCCACCGCGAGGGAGCCGGACACGCCGCCGCGCCCGGGCCGCGCCGCGCCGCGCCGCGCCGCCCCCTCCCCCGCCGCTTCCTCTGGCTCTCCCAGCCCCTTCCCCCACGTGTAGATGACGTCAAAATTCCGCGAAAAAGCCGCGTGGTGGCTCCCCGAGCGGAGGCGCGATTCCGCCGCCCCGCGGCCCCCTCCCGGGGGCGCCTAGGGGAGGAAAGAGGCCCGGGGTGCCAGGTTCCTTTTCCTCCCCGAGGCCGGCCCCGCCACACGCCGCCAGCCGGACGCCCCCCGCCCCAAATCTTACTGGAAAATTCAGTTTTTTAAAGCAAATGCATTTCCAGGGCTATTTTCGGCGCTGTGAGGCGTGTCCTGAGCTGAATTAGACAGGAAGAGAGGAAATTCGGGTCTTTTTCATTTTTTTCCCCCTGTGGGAGGGGAGTAGGACGCTAGGTGGGTCAACAGACGGCAGGCGCTAGCCCTACTAACCCGTGCCTAGCGCATCTGCCGCCTCAGGAATGCAGACCCGGCCCCAGCCGCAAAGCGGTTGGCGTGAACAGGCCCGGCCGACTCAGCCCAGTGCCGCCGCGGCTCGGGTTGCGACTGAAGAGGCCCGGAAGCGGGTTCACACCTGCAGTTAGTTGCCGGCCCGCGCGCCGGGGAGCCTCGAGTCCTGGTCCCCACCCACCCTCCTTCCCTGTGCACTCCCGTTCCCGATCTTTCCCTTTCTCCTGTTTTTCTACTTTGCCTTTGCTTCTACCCCATTCCTTTTCGGTTGCCTCCTCTGACATCGCCATACCCTTTTATTAGATAACAGTCGGATTTGGGGTTTTGCTTGACCAGCCCACCCCTCCAAGAAGAAGCACAGAGCTACTCTTTGGGGGAGATTGGGCAAGGCGATGGCGCGCATTCTTGGGCCAGACTTCAGTCCCTTTCCCGGCCACATGGCCTGAGCGCCCCTGCCCAGAGGCGGAGAGACTCGAACCCGCGCAGCTCCAGAGCTTTGAGCTGACCGCAGGATCACCTGGCTAGCCAGCACCCGCCAGGTGAGCTTGGGAATATATGTGCTTAGCATTGCAGGTTGCTGCAGAAATGTGCCTATAAACACCCGACACTCTGCTGCACCCTGCACCTACGGGGTATTGTACACTTTCCAACCGAAACTCCAAAACGCGAGGAGTAGGGGGTGGGAAGCCAGCCCGAGAGGGAATAAAAGCCCAATAAAACTTGTGTTCACTAAAGTTTATCACCGATCTTACAAAGACAGGATCTATTTTTTCCTTGAGGGGTGAAAAAGGGATAAGGAAAAACAGACATTCTTTTTTGTTTTTTCCATGGTGGCCGGTTTTGACTTCAAAGTCACAGCACAGGCGCTTGCGCTTTTTCTCTACACCTAGGTCTATACTCAAAGAAAATGCGCACTTTTGCCCAGAAAGGAACGTGCCTTTGCCCGCGTGCTAGGTGGAGTGCTTTTTAACAAGAAATTAAGGTTTTAATACATGGTTAGAGTGGCGACCAAAAGAGAAAACTCAATTTCCAGTCCAAGCCTCCTGAGACATTCCTGCCAACCTCCGCACCCTCTTACGCCCCACCCCACGTGTTAGAGACTGAAGAACTACTAACTACTGGGGGATTGATGCGACGCGAGGTTCACGTTCGGGAACAGTCTGTTATCGGAAGGGGAAGTGAATGGGGAACTTAAAGAGGCGAGCTTGCCACGGGGGAAGCGCCCGAACTTGCGGGTCTAGCTGAATGAAGAGAGCGGCCGGGAAGGCGGGGGATGGGGGGCATCCGCCTGCGACCCTTTCCGCCCCTCCCCTACCTCGGCCACCTAGGCTCACTCCCTCCACCTCCCACCCTCGCAGGAATTTCTCCGTAAAGCCTGAAGGGTTAGGGGGGAGGGGGAGAGGGAAGGGGCGTGAGAGCTCACTCCTGTGATGTTAGAAAGCCACCCAGGCTTTCTCTTAGGCGTGGGACAGGCCCCAGGGACGCCCACCCGCCTCTTCCCTGCCCCCACTCGCGACTTTGGGAGGCCCAGAGCTAGGAATGTTTTCTCGTGGGGAGGTGGAATAAAGACCGTAGTCGGTTAGTTATCCAGTGATGTCAAGAGGCTAGGAGCCTTCCCCCAGCTTCTGTCCTTGCCTGTCGGGTTAGATATATACTTTAAAAATACCTCTCTCACTACCCTTTTCTCCACTCTCCCCCGGCAACTTTCTTTGATCCGCTCAAAGGTGGCTTAGGTGAAGTTTAAGCGATTCTCGTATGAAGTCTTAAAATGTACGTTAATGTATTTATCCGGAGTGACTCAAAAGCTTCAGTCGGGAAGTCCAACTTGACTAAAATCAATACATAATTGTTGGGGACACCAACTGTATTGCGATGAACACGGTCCTCAGCCCGTGTGTCATCCGCTGCGCGGGACTGTTTCACTTTGAGTTTGCAACATGGGTTTTTCAGAGAGCTTTTTTTTCTTACCGAAGGCTAATGGCTTCCACAGCAATTAGACATTTTTCTCGCCCGCCCCTTCCCTCCCCTTTCTTTACGTGTACTCGATTGGATACTAATTCCTGCTGCTATTGATAAGGTCAGAGCTGCCCGGCCTCCCCCCAGCCCCCGCCAGCCCCAGCGCCCGCTCTCTCTCCGCCTCCTTTGGCTTCCTTTTGATGTAGCGGGGAACGCGTCCTACTAAAAAAAAAAAAAAAAAAAAAAAAAAAAAAGTAATCTGCCCGGTAACAATCAGCGCGCAGTAGCAGGAGCCCCAGAGCTATTGGCTATGCAAATAGAGGGAGGGGAGACGGCGCCCCAAACTCTTACTCACCCTTTTAAAGCAATATCCCCCTTCTCCTCCCCCCCACCCCTTCCGCCCCACCCTCGTTTAAAGGGGCTGGCTCCCCAGCCTGAGTTAATCGCTTGCACCTCTGGTTTATTCACTCCCCTCCTTCGCCTTTCTGGGAACCTAGCGAACAGCTCACCCAGCTGCCGACGCTGCCACCCCCACCTCCGCTGCCCGTCTCTTTGCCCCTTCGGGCCCCCTTCTTGGAGAAGAGGTCTTCTGTTGGCCTCGGTGCGCCCAGACAACCCCTAGCCACGCCATGCTCACTGCACGTGCCAGCCGGGCCAACTCAATGGGGTGTTGGACTCTCCCCTTCCTCCCCTAGAGAAATACACTGAGAGGCAGGGTGAGGGGTGGCGGGAGGGAGGAGGTGAGGAAACGCCATCATATCCCCTGTTAAGACAGCCTTGACTCGAGGATGCGTGAGAGCACATGTCAGGGCCGACTGCGCTGGCAGCGGCTCCACCGCAGTCCCGCTGCTGGGGAGAAAGCCCTAGTGGGCGAGTGAAGCGCGAACCTGGAGGGGTGGGCGAGGATGCGGAGATCGACAGAGGGTGGACGCCTAGGCCTCCGGGGAAAGGAAGGGGTGGTGGTGGCTGCGCAGGGGGAGCCAAACCTAAACCTTCCCTCGCCCCCTCCCTCTCCCCCTCCCGAGCCATTTCCTAGAAAGCTGTATTGGTGTGGCCACGCTCTGTGCAGACACCTCGGGCGGCTTGTCAGCAGATGTAAGCGCAAGGAAGCGGGTTTTCCTGCGTGGCCACCGGCCGCGGAAGAACCGCTAGTAGCCCTGCCCTGGGCTTGCGGTAGCCGTGGGCGTTCGAAGCGCCCCCAAGTACACGTTAGTTTCTGCTCGAGGGTCACATAATATCAAGCCAGAGAAACGGTGGTCCTCCCTCCTCACACCCACCCGTTCCTCTTCTTCCTCTCCACACACATCTGCAGCTGGGCAAAAAGTTGTTCTGATCCCTTTAATCGGGCTTTTCAAACAGCTTCGAAGTTATCGGGAACATAAACTTCAGGGACATAACCTTTATCTCTGGGTATGCGAGGTCGCTCTTTTCTTAAATTAGCCCCTTTACTTCTCACTTAAGGGATCTGTTTCTAAATCGTCTGCGCTCACCCCATCTTCAAGTTATCCACCCTCCATTCCAGGATCTTGGGTACTTGGGCAGGAGGAGTTTTTGAAGAAGCCAAAGTTGGAGGGTCGCATTTTGGCATGATACACCTCCAGAATGTGCGAAATTAAGAGGGTATATACATCGGTGGGGTTTTGAGGGTTCCCCTATCCGGGGCCCCTGGCATGTAGGGCTGGATGGAGGGAGAGGGGTGGGGGGGTCGGGGGCCGCGTTTGAAGTTAGGTCGGGCCAGCTGCTGCTCTCCTTAATAACAAGAGGGAAAGGGAGGGAGGGAGAGATTGAAAGGAGCAGGGGAGGGCCGGGAGGGGAGGGTAAGGGAGGGGAGGAGGAACCAGAGAGGGGAGCGACCGGAGGGAGGAGAGCTAACTGCCCAGCCCGCTTGCGTCACTGCCTCAGAGCAGAGAAGAGCGAGCAGCGGAGAGGGAGACGAGTTTGAGGGGAGGACTGGTGTGAGTTAGGCAGCCCCCGAGGCTCTGCTTGCCCACCGCCCACCCTTTCCTCTCTTCTCCTACGGCTCTCTTCCTGCCCGCACCCATTCCCCGAAAACCCCTTATTTAGCCAAAGGAAGGAGGCAAGGGAATTCTTTCCCTTCCCCCTCCAAAAAAAAAAAAAAGAAAAGGAAAGAAAGAAAAGAACTTTTTAAGCCCGGAGAAAGCAGGGGACCGAGTGGTCACACAGCTAGCCATGGAGCTTCTGTGTTGCGAGGTGGACCCGGTCCGCAGGGCCGTGCGAGACCAAAACCTGCTCCAAGACGACCGTGTCCTGCAGAATTTGCTCACCATCGAGGAGCGCTACCTTCCCCAGTGCTCCTACTTCAAGTGCGTGCAGAAGGACATCCAGCCCTACATGCGCAGGATGGTGGCCACCTGGATGCTGGAGGTAGGTCCGCCGGCGACGCTCGCGAGTGACCACCGCCCCACGCAGGACCTTAAGGTTGGGAGAGGACAGCCCAGCGCCGGCCTCCGGGCGACCTGCGCGAGGCCACCCGGCGCCCTGTGGCGAGTCGCGTGGCTTCATTTCTGGTCCTTGGGGGACTAATTGGGGAGGAGGAGGGAGAGGAAAGTCTGGGAGAAAAGCGGCGGTCTCGGGCGGGGGTGGGGAGCATCCCGCGCGCGTGGGACTCCCGTGGCTTCCTCTTCTTCCCACCCCCATCCCGACCTGTCTTTCGCGAAGCCGCGGCTGCTTTCGGTGCCGCGAAGAAGGGAGTGGGAGATGAAATCGGGACCCACTGCAGAAATCTAGCCCCCCAAAGGCCTGAGCAAATTTGTCCCAGCCTTGGGTCCCCGCATGTGGTCGCGACTCCGCGTTGGCACTTAAGGGGGGTGGAGGGGGAGGAAGAAGGAGAGAAACGAGGAATTCTGTAGCCCCGGAAGTCCCAATGAAGAAACGTGTGTTTTAGGGGAACCCGAAAGAACCGCTCCTTTACCCTGGCTGGAAGGCTTTGCGGAGTGAGCTGTGTGCCCACGTATGCACAGCTCTGGACCTGCCGTGGTTTCGCCATGTTGCTTTGCAAACTCCGGTTGGAAAGGCTGGGAAACGTCGCCCTCTCGCCCTCGCACCCCGTTATCCCGTCCACCCCACTTCTCATCGTGCCCTCTCCCCCAGCCCCCACCTCACGAAGGTTACTTACAGTTTGGCTTTCCAGCTTCCTCGGTGCGGAGATTTGGGTGGGGTAGGAAGGGGGAGGGGGTGTGTATAGGGGGACATCGGGACACCCCGAAAGGAGAGGTCGAGCCCCCAGCGCCTCTTTCCGGGGCTCCCTGCTCCCTCCTCGCCCCAGCTCGTCACTCGTCCCCTAGTTTCTGCCCTTGTGGGCCGCAGCCGGACACTCCCGCAGCGGCTTTCACCCCTTCAAGTTCCCCCCGAGGGATCCTAAGCCCCTGGGGTCCAGATACAGACCTTTCAGGCACCCAAAACCTCCACTGCGGGAAGCTTGGGTCCTCTTTGGGGTTTTCACGCCAAAAGGGCTTTTCTGGGTTATTTCCTCGATTTTTAATTATTTTTTGAAAGCTTCCCCCCCTGCTCCGGCTCCAGCTGCCGAGGCTGCGGCGCTCTCCCTCCTCCCCTCCCTCCCCCGCTCTCCCCACCTCTCCCCACCCGCCCCCCCAACAGCGGCCCCTGGGCCGCCCGGGCGCCCCCAGACATTTTTTTCAATTGTCGGGAATGATAGAGCAGGATCTGGGGGTCCGAATGGGACCAAGAAGTAGAGCCCCGGAGCCTCCAGAATATTTCTATTGATTTTTTGAAAAGATGACGAAATCCAAAAAAGAGTGAGTTAGAGTGCGCGAAGGAGCGGGTGACCAAAGGGAGCGTCGTGGAGCTGCGCCGGCGACTGCTCGTTCTTTGACTTTGCGTTTGGGGTCTTTAGTTCACCCCCTTTTTTAGGCTTCCTGGAAATACCCAAACACGGATGGACTATTCCGATTTAGCTCAGCTTCCTCATCTTTATTCTTATCACATGTTTTACTCCTTCCCCCTCCTCCTCCCCACAAAAATTATTTTGTTTCCATAGACCATGCCTTTTCATCCCTTTTCTATTTTTCTGATACTATTTTCTCTCCATCCACCCCCCAATCCTTTCGCACCTCCCTTGTAGGTCTGTGAGGAACAGAAGTGTGAGGAGGAGGTCTTCCCTCTGGCCATGAATTACCTGGACCGCTTTTTGGCTGGGGTGCCGACTCCTAAGTCTCATCTGCAGCTCCTGGGTGCTGTCTGCATGTTTCTGGCCTCCAAGCTCAAAGAGACCATACCGCTGACTGCTGAGAAGTTGTGTATTTACACGGACAACTCCATCAAGCCTCAGGAGCTGCTGGTAATGACTGCCCCATTGCTCCTTTCCTTTCTGACCTTCCCTTTCTCCTGGCCAACAATATTCCTCCTACCCATCACTCCAAAATAAAAATCCTCAGGATCCACAAATTAGCCTTGCCACTAGAATTTTCCCACTTAGAGGAGATAGGTCTTTTAAGAAGAGATCACTTCACTTTCTGTGTTCCTACTATGCGCCAGGCACCGTCCTAAGCACATAGACCATGTCCAGGCATAAGATCCTCCTGGAGCCTTGTGTCTGTGGGATTCATTTGCAGTTGTGTGTACCATGCACGTGTATAGGGGAAGCATGGCATATTTTAATCAACAGTGATAATATTTTAATTAAATTCCAAAATTTCAAACACCAAACTCTGAGAAAATAGTTTGACTTCTTATACCCTGGGAATGTGTTCACCTGATAGGAATGTGTGATGGTGTGTCTCCTAAGTACCTGGGGTCCAAAAAGCAGTCAAGTCTCTAGATACCTTCACATAAGTATCTGTTCACTAAATAACAGCTCATTGACTTTTGAGCAAAGTCAAACTTTGGCCTTTTATTGAAGGAGTCTGAGGCCTGAGTTCTTAATTCCAATGGGAGCGTGACCTCTGTACAACCCCAGGGGTCCTGTCTTAACTCTGATTTTCTGCCAGAGAACTTTTGCCCACCCAGCCTAATTCCTTTCCCCTTTCCTCTTCACACATAAGACTGCCATATCAAAGCAGTGCTGGATGGAAGAGCCGCTTCGAGGCCCACCTTCAGTGGTTGGCACACCTTTTTCTGCACTGTTTAGAAAAGGGGCTCCACCACTCTTCCCGCCCCCTCCCCCTGCTTACTGGCAGGGCCTGCACAGAGTCCACAGGGCTGAGACTGGCTTCTTGAACTGAGCTCTTTGTGAGGAGCCTTCCTTCCTGGGGCTGTGCTGCCATCTAGTGGCAGACATGCGCAAGTTTGGGGAGGAATTGCTGAGAATGTAGAGAGGGGCCTGAATGACTTCACCTTTGAACCACTGCCAGATTTCAGCTGCTTCTGGTTTGGTCTGAGAGGCCCAGAAAGGTGCTTTCTTCTGCGAGATCCGCTTCCTTTAATAATGGTGCAAGACGAGTGGTTTGGACTCACAATCCCCTTTGAGAAGGAAGGGCTGGGATTTCAAGGCATCTTTGAAGATGCTGGCTGTTCAATTGTCTCCTAGGGCTTTTTACCCCGGCTCTCCCATAAAAAGCCAAGGCAGATTTCAAAGCTTGTAAAGAAAAAAAATGTTAGAATTGGGGACCAATTTGTTTTTCTCACCAATCTTCATTTGGTTAATTCATTTTAACATGATAGTGGACTGAGGGGTTCTTCCGGACACCCCAAATTTTCCAGGACTAAGCCAAGCTCATTTATATTGCTCCAAACAAACTTGGCTTTTTTTCCATTCCCCGTCTTTTTATCTCAGAAGTTGGGATCTGGAGGAGTCCTCCTACCATACAAATGAGAAAGCCTGGGAGGGGAAGGGCCACACAGCTAGTTAGCACTGCAGCTTGAGGGCTAGTGGTCTGATTGCTAGCTTAGCATCTGGCCTTTGGCTTAGCAAATGGAAGAGTTCCCAGGTTCTTAGGGTGAATAGAAAAGTTGGGTACACTGGTGAGCTGATCCCTGGGTCTCATTCTTCTGAAGACGACTAATCAATGAGCATATTCTCTCCCTGATTGCACATAAATATTTTAAAATTTTTACTCTTGAGCCATTTCCCTTTAAGCACTATTTCTCATAAGTGTCTCAGTAAAGGAGAGAAACAAGATTTTTTTCATCAGGGTCCCAAAAGAGACAGAGTTGTTTCCTCCTGGCACTTGGACTGAGGGATTCTGTGACCCTGAACAAACACCTTTACCTTGTCCCAGATCACCTCCATCTGCAAAATGGGGTTGCTAATGACCATCCAGCCCTTTAGTCATGATGACAAAGGCCTGTGAAACATTTAGGTGAAAGGGCTGAGTGTCACATCCTGAAGATTTCTGCATGATGTGTCAAAGGGGAAAGTTTTAACAGCAAAGAGAAAAATGGCACTTTTGGCACCATGTAAAAGCAAGCTAATTGGTTGCCAAGGAGTTGGGCCAAGAAACCCTATTTTGAGCTTTATTTGCATGCATCATTTTTCCATGAGAATTAAAAAAACTATTAATCTAGTGATAGAGAAATACAATAAATATACAGCAAATGACTACCAAAGGACCACAGTGACCTTGGCCATATCTTATTATAGGTTCCAGCCTTCTGGGTGGGCAGGCAGCAATATTGCCTGGAAGTTGGGGGTGAGGGGGGCAGGCTTGGGGGAGCAGGAGGAGAAAGAAATAGAAGAAAATAGAATCTTGGCAACAGCTACCTGGGTTCTCATTATTCTCAGTGGGGCCTAACATTTGAAACCTAAGCAGAGCCGTCAACAACTTCAAAGCTTTATGGGCACATTGACAAATGGGCCCGCCTTACAATCTAGCAGCCACGTCCTAATGAGCGTAATTAAAATGGGTCTGGATCCCAACCCCCAGCCCCAGACACCAGGTCAGCCTGTGGATTTTATACTCTTCCTTTCCCTGCCTCCCTTCCTTGCCAGGAGTGGGAGCTGGTAGTACTGGGGAAGTTGAAGTGGAACCTGGCTGCCGTCACTCCTCATGACTTCATTGAACACATCCTTCGCAAGTTGCCCCAGCAGAGGGAGAAGCTGTCTCTGATCCGCAAGCACGCGCAGACCTTCATCGCTCTGTGCGCCACTGGTGAGGCTGGGCTGGAGCTGCAGGGAGGTGGAGGGAGGCTGAGGAGCTCTTTGGGAGCTCTCCAGGGGGAGGCAAAAGGTGGTAGGAATGCTCATGTTTGTTTGGGGGTTTGGGGTCTTGGGGGAGGGGTGGTCTCAAGTAGTCTAGAGTCTGAAGTTTCATTCCTGGGTTGCTTTTTCTTTAACTTTATCTGAGCTGCTATAATCTCTTTCACTGCTGAACTCATAAATGGTTTATGAGGACAGGTGTGCTAAGGGGGAAAAAAAAAATTAGTGCCTGTTAAAATATTCTTTATGATGTCTAAAGTGCTCTTTGAAGGTTATATATACTGCTCACTGGTTGCATTTAAATCTTTAATCTTTTGAGGAAAAGGATGACTTGGAGATAAGCCCAAGAGGAAATTTGGGGGTGGGCGGGTGGGGCAAATATAGGTAAAGGAACAATGTCAAGATAAATACGTTGCCTGCCCTGATAAGTGTTAAGGGAGACCAAAGGAATTTTTTTACTGTAGGGCCATTATTTTCTTCTAGTTCTTTTGCTGGATGGGGGAGTGGACCTGTTAGTTCTCAGTAAGGGCTCACTTGCTCAGCTGGGCTCTGATACACTCACCTCCTGTGGCCATGTTTTGATTTTGGCCACAGCCTTTGACATAGCAGTTATAACTGGCTTTTTAAAAATGTTAACAGTTTCCAGCTCACTGTGCTGCTCCCACAGTTGATACTTAGTTCTTAACTTGCCCATTTGCTCTGTATTTTTCTAATAAACTAGAGGCAGCAGTTTGCTGTTGTCTTACTCTGGCCTGTTTTTACTCTGGGTCAAGGCGATGGCAGAGATCCTGGAATCTTCAGGAGAGAGGTGTCAGGAGTTCATGTTTTCATGATCAGAAACATTAGAGAAAGAACTGATCATTTGGGCAGGCCTGTTGAGGGGTTCAACTCAAGTTTGCCAAGAGTAACTAAATTGTATAGGTGGGACTGGGGGGGGGGGGTGTAGCTTTTTTTAAGACCTTGTTACATGTTACTAGATACAAATGAGTATATAATGTGCAGTAGAGTGTATGTGTTCTTTGTTTACAGTCAAAAGGTCAGGCTTTGCTACTTATGACCAGGTGACCTCGGACAGGCTGCTTAACCTCTCTGAAACCCAGGTTCTCCATCTGCAAAACAAACCTTTTGATACATTATCATTCTACAGCCTTTTTAAAGTGGCTGGGAAAATTAAAGTCAGAAAGAGGTGATGCACATGGGAGTGCTTTGTGAACCAGGAGATGTGTGGGTCAGACATGTCAGCGGGAAAACACTACCTCTTATTTTAACTCTGATTTTAACTATTCCAGGCAAGGTGGATGTGAGCTTTGCTTTTCTGCCAGCCCTCATCTGCTTCTAGCAGAACATCTATACTGTGCACTTGCTGGCTTGAGTATGGGCGTCCAGAGGACAGGTATCCCCTTGCTGGTTTTCTTTAGTCCTACCCTCTGGACCCAGATTTGGCCTCATCATGCACATGTGCCCAGCATGCCTTTATGGGAGAGTCAGTTGTCCTTCCTGAGGCCCCTTGGGGTGGGTCTGGAGAGCTGCCGGGACCCTTGCTGCCTTTTGGACAGTAATCATTCTTTGGCTTCCTTGCCTTCTCCTGCTGTCTGGCCTGGGCCTGAGAGGTCAGTCCCCCATTGACCTGTCATTTTGTCTCCCAGGCTCAGCTGTCCCTTTCCTCTCTTGTCATGATTCACTGTGGGGGAGGGCTCAGCCAGTCCTTTTTCTCTGGTCCTAGGATAGCTGACCCCCGACCCTGAACTACCCCATTGCCCAGCTGTTGATAGCCAGAGCTCTGCTTTGACATTGTCTCTTGACCAACAGATCTTTTCAGGGTCTGTCCAACCCCCTTCCGCCTCTCTGATCTCTGGGGTCAGGGTGCTCAATGGAATTACCCAAGTGTGGGCAGATCCCCAGATTCTGTCTAGGCCTATTCTCTAAAATTGGGGATCCCATCCTCCACCCGTGGCCTTCTAGCCCAGATCTTTGGGCTGGCCGCCAACTTTGGGGCCAGAATAGGGAGCCTGGGATTCAGAGACTGAAGACAGAGAGGTCTGAAGGGAGTCAGAGGCTGTCATGAAGATTGCCTTTCAGGGGCCTGGGCTATCTTTGGTCAGGAAGTGGGGAAGAACAGGAGAACGAACACCTCTGAGCCACAGGCACGGGCTACTCAGAACAGAGGGAGGTTCTCAGAAGCTGCCTGGGTCTGGGAAGGCTGAGTCTACCTCAAAGTCATTTCTTTTCCTCTGACTGGCACTTGGATTTGTGCAAGTAACTGAGCCACATAGAATTCCTCTGGCCTGGAGGTTTCAGCAGTTGGCCTAGTAGCAGGAACACGAAGGGCTTCCAGGGAGATGAGATTCCGTGTTGTGGAGCCAGAGTTGGATGAGTGGGGAAGTGCCTAGGACTGTGTCTGGCAAGTAGCAGGCACTGAGTAACTGAGGACCAGAGGTGGGAGATACAGAGCTCTTCCACCTGAGCTCTGCCCTCACCTGCTTCTCACATTTCACACCTACTTTCCACTGTCCTGGATGTTCTGCCCAGGGGCTGAGGAAGCACCTGCAGCCAGAGTCTGGGGCCTCTGGTGGCAGGGGGAGGGGGGAGGGAAGGGGCAGGGGTGGGGGTGTCCAGAGGAGATGGTAGACAGCCCTCTAGATGGGTGGCTAGTTGATGGGGAAAGCTGGTTATGAAAGAGCTGGCAGGCATTCTGCAGAGTGTGTGGAGAGCATACGTGTGTGTGAAAGGGGAGGAGAGAGTGCACAGAGGGCCGTGGGAAGGGTAGTGGAGTGGCCTTGCAGCACTCTGGGGTAAGAGGATGGCAAGGCAGAGCAGTATCCTCCTTCCCTTCCCTGATCTTGGCTTCTTGGGGGGGGTGGGGTGGGGGGGGACAGCCTCAAGCTGCGGTACTGGGGAAAAAGTGGGGGACTTCAGAGCTGCCCCTCCTGGCCTTCCCTGTGTGGGAGCATTGATACTGGGGCCCCAGAAATGAGGCTTAGTGGCCCTGCTCTGCCCCCAGGTCTGCACATGAGGAAAGACTAGTGAGATGACTTGGAATCTCACTCTGGAGATTCTTGACACGTGATATCATGTTCAACAGATGATTCGCTTAGTCTAGAGAGGCAATGGTGTTAAATGTGAATTTGGCGTGGGGCTGTCCCTCCCCAGGCACCCTACAGCTCCCTCTGTCTGCACTGGGAACCCACCAGGATGCTGTCCCTGTCGGTATCCATGTGATCTTTGTGTCCCATGGGAGTAGCCTCCTCCACAGCTCCCCAGACTGAGACCCAAACCTTGGTTCGAGTAGCACCCTGTGCTTTCCTGGTGTCCTGGCTCTATTGGTAGCTCTTTCCTTAGTTTCCACCCCCAAAGTTCTAGGGGGATGTGGGTGGTCCAGAGAAGTTAGGTGACCTGGTCCTTGATCCAGAATGGGAGATGTACCTTGGTGGGTGCTGAGAAGGGAGAAACGAAAACCATCTTTCCATCTGTGAGCCACTGCGTTGCCTCCATAGTTGGGAAGTCATGGGTGGAGGGGAAGTGGCATGCTGAATTGCCAGCCCCATGGGGACAGGCAGTGTGGTGCTCACTCTCTCACTTCCTGGCTGCCTGTTATCCTCCCACCCAGGCCTGTGGAGCTGCGTTGGTCGTGGCAGTCCTGTCCCCACCAGGACAGGGTGTGCTGACCCTATTCTGGGGCAGATGAGGTGCGTGCGTCACTCTCTGGCCAGTAAACACCCTGGGTCCTGGCCCTTTTAACTTCCACCTGGCTGCAGGTTGCTTAGAGGGAGTATTCTCTCCCCCTAGTGGTGGATGAAAGCACAGCAGTCACTCGTGTACTTCACACCAAAACGTTCAATGTTAAGCTAAACTGGGCACCAAGAAATGCTGACACCAACTTTATGAATACAGAGCATTTCTCACTGCCTTTTGGCAGATTAGGGAGGCCAGTGGGACCCCTGGGGGCTCCTGCGGCTTCCTTGGAAGGATGAGCAACTTGTGTAAGATCAGCTTGCTGCTACCTCGACTGGGACTTTGGCTCCTGGAGTGCCTTTCTCCCACTTGTGGGATGAAAGCCTACCCTGTGTTCTTTGGTAGTATGTGGAAGGGGACCTGGAAGAGTCATTTGAGTTTTGGTAAGTTATAAAGAGCTCTGGATCCAGAGTCTGAAAGTCTCCATCTTACCCCGAGCCTAACACTCATAAAGAGTGGCATTAGACAGGTCAGTTAATCTCTCAGATTTCATGGACTTGCCTGTAAAAGGAGACGGTTCAAACAGGTGGATTTTAAGTTCCTTTTATTAACATCTCATCATCACCACCACAAACATGAACAAGCATGTACACCACACCAGACCTGTAATCTGTGCTTATCAGGAGAGCTGGGATTCCCCTGGGTGTGTCCCTTGCCTCCACCTCCTCATTAGGAGGGCTGAGGGAAATGTCGGATGCTCCTAGGGTGTGGGCATTGAATGTGGGTGAGCTGGGAATGTAATTGCCAACTCTGTTTTATGTTCACTGTGTGTTCGTGTGGCTTTTTCCATTCCTCTATGGAGCTCTCTTTGTCCCACTCCTCACAAAGCAACAGGAGGCCTTCGGGAGCTCAGTGAAGTCATTTCTGGGACCCATACATGACTGACTAGTGAATGAACCTCCAGGGAGTATGGAGCCCTCTTTTCTTCCTGGCCTCAGCATGCTTGGCCTGCTCAGTGTATCTGCCTTCAGCCCCGGGATGTTGGGGGATGCTGGGTGCCTGTCTCCACACTGCCCGAGGCACTAGGTAGCATCTCCAGCAGTCAGAACTGCCCACCACAGTCCCAAAGGAAGTCCCGGTAGTGAGAATGGTGAGGATGACAGTGACATTTATTGCTTACCTAAAGCAGGCACTGTGATTTCACATGAATTGTTTTAGTTCATCTTCAGAACAACACTATGAGGTGGATATAGTTATTCTCCTCATTTGCAGGTGAGAATATGGAGACTCCAGAGGGGTCATATAACTTGCTCATCTTCACACAGTTGGTAGGTGGTGGGACAGTGATTTAATCCCAGGGCTAATACTCTGAACCAGTAAACTACATTGCTTCATGTGTCTGCTTTGGTTGGAGGTAAGCCAGAGGCCAAGGCCCTCAGATGGCTTCTGCCCCCCATGGCAGGATATGTGGCTACTCCTGCTTTGCTTAGACCCCCAGATGTGGCAGCCTGGGGTGAGACCCTCCTGGGTCTGGTGGGAATTGATTACCAAGTGGAGGCTGTCCAACCTCCATGCACTCCACCTTCCATCTCAAAGGGGTTTGGCTCTACCGTCCAAACGGAGAGTCTTCCCTGGAAGTGTCTCTGTGCTCCTCTCTACCAGCGTGCCTCCCCTCTTTGAGAAGTTCTTTGAGAAGTTACCATGTAGTACACACCTAGCCATTGATAGCACACTGCTGTGTGGGGTCACTGAATTGGTGCCCTGGGTATCTTCTTTAAAACAGGAACAGTGTTGTACTTTTGGGGGGACTTATCTGTGCTGCTGGGAACAGGCAGGAACACACTGCGATGACTCAATCAGAACAGATCACTGATCAGTTCATTGCTTCTCACTCAACTGCAGGAGAAGGAAAGACCTCAGGAAGCCGTAAACATCTCACCTTCCCATGTGGGTGAAGAGGACGGCTCGTCGCCCCTGTGTCTTCTGTATTAACACAATAGCTTGTTGGCATTTTTAACCAAGAGACTTAAGACATTTCTGAGAGATTTTTACCTGCTTTTTATTTATACCATGAAAAGAAAATTTTACAAGATTATTTGTGTTTCTCCCACCTAATCGACAGTTATCATTTCCTCTGTATCCTTTCAGTTCAGCTGTATGTATGTCCATATATTTATATATTTATGGGCAGCTGGAATCTTCATCATAGCATACATATATGCTGCCTTCTCCCAAGTGTATATTCTGAATGTTCCCCCTTCCTGTTGGGTATCTAACATGGAAGATTTCCAGGAATGGCTGGATAGGCTGGGTGGAGTTTTCCATAGATGAGGATGGGGGTGGGCTAGAGCTAGTGGAAGGGATGAAGCTAGCACAAAAATGAAATGTTTCCCTCCTCTGTTTTTCTCTCTGCTGTTTCTCCTACTAGAGGGGAGGTGGGTGTCCTGGAGAGAGAACATGGGGCAGCTCTGGGTGCCACACAGACATAGCACTGTTCTGTGGAAAAGGATGCGTTGTGGCTTTGCCGGCTGGCAGAAGCTGTGCTACATTCTGTTGTCCTTACTCTAACTCTTGGGAATTATTCCCATTTCAGACCCTGAAGTAAGAGCAAAGCAGAGCTGGAAGGCTCCTGGGAGGTTACCCTGCTCTGAAACTCTTTGACCTAAGCCATGAAGGAAGAAATATGGTCTATAATATCACTCAGGATACTGATACATCAAAGTGATACAAAAGTTTCCCCAACAGTATTTGCTCTTACTACCTGCAGTGCCTTCTGATACTTTCTACCCTACTTTATTCCATTAAATAAGAACAACAACCAAAATTGCGGGTCACGACCCACAAATGAATTTCATGACCCATTATTGAGTTGAACTAGAAGTTTGAAAAACACAGATATTACCCAACCCCTTATTAAGAGACAAATTGGAATACAGGGGACTGGGGGGGATAGGGGAAGGGGGGGAGGAAGTGACCTGGGCATGGTCCCACAGTCTAGCTCAGCTTGTGGGCTGATGTTGCCTCATTGTCTGGGGTCAAAAGGAAGATGATGGTCTTCTGCTACAGTGAGAGCAGAAGGGCGGCTCTTTGTGTCTTATGTGGGGAGCTCACTGCCACTTGGAACTGCAGAGGGACAGACTAGTTCATGTACAGTGTTCCCCCCTGTTCTGCTCTTCCAGAGGACAGTGTCCCTAGGAGGACACCCCTGAGTATTTTTGTAGTAAAACAAAGAGGCGCCTGGTTGGCTCCGCCTGTAATTCTAGCACTCTGGGAGACTGAGGTGGGTGGATTGCCTGAGCTTAGGAGTTCAAGATCAGCCTGAGCCAGAGCAAGACCTCATCTCTAAAAATAGCCAGGCATTGTGCTGGACACCTGTAGTCTGAGCTACTAGGGGGGCTGAGGCAAGAGGATCACTTGATCCCAAGAGTTTGAGGTTGCTGTGAGCTAGGATGCCATGGCACTATCAAGGGTGACAAAGTGAGACACTGTCTCAAAAATAAATAAATAAATAAATAAAACAAAGAGGGAGGTACAGTCCCCTCATGTACCTCTTGTGCCTATTCTACACATGGCCACTGGCTTCCAGAAGTTAATTCTTGTGCTAAAGAATTACTTGGTTTTGTAAGCAGTGGAACAATGAAGATAGGCTGGTATGAGGGGTGCTTCCAGGTCTGCGACCTGTGGCAGAAGGAAACGAGGGCTGGAGATACTTTCCTGCCCCTTCCCTGCCAGATGCTCCCACCCAGGGCCTTTGTGGGCCCAGGGCCATGGGCTGGCTGCCTCTTTGTGTTATGAATGTCACAGGGGGGAGCTAACGAGGTTATTGGGCAGAGAAACACTCTCCTGTGACCCATGTGGAAGAGACCTACAGCAGAGCAGGAGGCAGGGAGGCTGGCTTTGTTACATCCAGGGGGCAGAGGAGGCGAAGGAGGGGCTGGGGCAGAGCACCATAACATACGGCTCGCAAGCGGTGGAACTGGTGAGGGGGCGAAGGAAAGAGAGCCAAGGAGACAGGCTGATGCCGGGTTGGCTCTGTGTTCACGTGACTCAGCCGGGATCGGAAGGCGGCGGGGATGCTCATGGTTCAGGGACCCACCATGTTTCTAAGAACACTCTGACTTGATGCTGGGGGCAACAGCCTCACCATTAGAACTGCTTTCGTAGAAAATGTTCCTGTGATAGAGCCTCATGTAGGAAGAAAGGGAAATGCTAGGGGTTCTGTTTTTTGTACACTCAGTCTAACATTTCTGCTGTAAGTAAAGAGAAAGCCACGTTTCCCCAGGTACGCTGCCACCTGCACCTGCCACTGTCCATACAGTAAACCGCTGGAGTGATGCTGAGACTGGTGGTTGTACACTGTGGAAGATTTGCTCCACTCTAGAGCTGTCACTAGAATGACTGATTAAATTGTCACCTCTCTAATGCACCAACACAGGGCAGGGCAACTTAACCTTAAAGAAACCTGAAGCATCAGGTTTCTTACAACATTAGTCATCCTTGGGGGCACCTTATACAGTTGAAATGTGGATTAAACAGTACAGAATCTGTGAGGCGTTATCCATGTTGGTCGTTGGTAGCCGGTAGCAGCAGTAACAGGTGGAAGGTGTGTCTGGCCTTACCTCCTCTTGACGGACTGAGCAGTCACTGGGTCATGGTCACCCAGCTCCTTCACAAGAGAGCTCGGAGGAAAACGAGGTGTCTGGTCTCCAGGCTGAGCTCTCTAGTGCATAGGCCCATCCTCTGTATTTGCAGGCAGATAAATGGAAGTGGAGGAGTTTTAGACACCTCAAGTTTATCTTTATTTTGCACTTCTATGTAGCAACCACTTTTTTTTCTAACAAGAAAATGGTGCCTTCAGGCCAGTGAGTCATAAAGTCTAGACCAAGTCATGCATCTGATGAGGATGCTGTGGGTGATCTTGGGTGCTCAATTCAAGCCCTGCTCCTGCCCTGATGTTCTGTGAGGATCCTGGCCATTTGGCCAGCGGCTGGAATCGGTGACCCATGGTCTCCACTCACTCACTCCCTGGATTGCTGCTTCTCTCACTTCATCTCCTTTGATGCTTATATAACGAACAGGACAGGATCCCATCTGGATTATCTTTCTTTTTAAAACTTTGCCTGATTCCCCCACTTGTTTGCACCTTCTCTTTCCTCGGCTTACTCCACATGCCCAGCACATGTGGTGTCTTAGGTGCTGATCCCAGACCTCCTCCACACTGTTTCAGCCAGAGGCTGTAATGGCACCTTGCATAGCTAACCCTGCTTAGGATTGCTGGACTTAGGGGCTTGGAGCCCTTGAGTATTCTGTGAATTCACTGTGTGCATTCAGACAACTTCTCTTCCTTCCTTGCCTCAGTCTCCTCATTTTAAATCTGGAACAGCCATAGTGCTGACAAATAAACAAAAGCCTTCTTCTGAGGGAAGGACGGCAGGGAGGATACGCCCACAGGCTGAGGGGCCACCTGTGCAGCTGACCCTCTGCCGTCCTATTTCTGAGTGTCTGCAGGCCAGGGGACAGGGTCTCCTGGATCCAAGTTCTCTCTTCCCTGACCTTCTGCCTCTCACTCCTTGCAGACTTCAAGTTCGCCATGTACCCACCATCGATGATCGCAACTGGGAGTGTGGGTGCAGCCATCTGTGGGCTTCAGCAGGATGAGGAAGTGAGCTCGCTCACTTGCGATGCCCTGACCGAGCTGCTGGCCAAGATCACCAACACAGATGTGGTAGGTGTGACCACCTTCTTGGTTAAGCCCAGACATCTCTTCTCAGCTCAGGAAAAGAGAAAACTGATTTGATCGTGATCGAGGCAGATCGCATCAGAGGCATCAGTTGGGTTTTTGTTTTCTGAGGTTGACATCCACGGCTGTACAAAATTCAGCAGGTGATGCCTCCTCTTAAGGTTTTGAAACCCCGTAAACTATAAAGTACAGAAAAGAACTCAGCAAGCAGATGTGCGCAGAAGGCCTGTTTACTCACTTTCCTCTATGGCGTTGGCTTCCCGGTGGGTCCGAACCGTTGCTTCATGTGCATATTTGTACACATTGTAGAGCTGCCTCTGCTCCACAGTGTAGAGCTGTGTGTCTGCTCACACACACCAAGGCGGGAGGCACCGAGGGAGAAGGGACAGTCACAGCCAGGAGTCAGCTGAGTGGAGGGCACAGACATAAGAGGCGCTCACCATGAGAATGGCATCCAGCCACCCTGGGCCTCTGTGAATGTAGTAATGGGTTGAAAAACATTAATTTAAAATACAAATTACCACACAAAATCAAGAAACTTGATAGCTGTCGATTTTTCCCATTCTGTGAGCCCTATGGACGGCCCAGAGGCGGTTACTTCTAGCTGCCAGAATATGAAGCTCCTGAGAAGAAAGGTTTTGAGAGAGACCGGGTTCAAGGGATGCCCTAGATTCAACTAGTGGGAAACTAGAGGTCAGAAAGGCAGTGGCTGTGCTTTCCACGGGTGGCATGCAGGGGCTGAAGTCGCCAGCCTGGGGCAGGGCGGCAGTGGTGGAGCTGGGAGTAGAGCCTCCAAGCTCCAGCTCCAGCCTGGAAACCTTACCGTGTACCTTTGCTGCATCTCCTGGGGTCTTTGGGTTTGAAAAAAAAAAGCCTTTGGTTTAAAGGCGACTTGAGAGAGAGGCACTGTGCATCACCATGGAAAGGCTCAAGAATGCAGGGACTTCACCATGACACCCTCTGGGTGGTCCAGGAGGATTCAGAATGCCCCATGTGGGAATTCACTGGGTCCCGGGATCATGTGACCTCCACAAGGGATGCTGAGCAAGAAACAGCACCGGGAGGAGTTGAAGGGCCTAACAGAAAAACTCCAGTGTCCTCCTCTGTAGCAGTTCTTAGGACATGCTTTTTAAATGCTGGCTCCTGTGCAAGGTGGCCCATGCCTGTAATCCTAGTACTGGGGGAGGCTGAGGCAGGAGAATTGCTTAAGCTCAGCAGTTCAAAATTTGTCTGAGCAAGAGCAAGACCCCCATCTCCACAAAACATAAAAACCCAGCTGGGCATTGGGGCAGGTGCCTGCCTGTAGTCCCAACAACTTAGGAGGCTGAGGCAGCAGATGCCTATAACCCTGGAGTCTGAGGTTGCAGTGAGCTATGGTGATGCCACTGCACTCTGCTCAGAGCACAGGATGAGACCCTGCCTCAACAACAACAATAAAATAAAATAGAGATCAAAAAGACCCCTCCAGTGCTGTCTGAAGAATGCTTTTCTAATCCTTCAGAGAAAAATAATGGACAGAACTTAATATTTATAGAAGTGGTATGCTTCCTTCCTTTTCTGAATGTCTCCTACTAAGGCTGCCTTACAATAGGACTTCCAACCAGTTTAAGATAGCCCTTCCCCAACCCCGAAGACAGAAATGTCAGTGACAGGAGGTTGACCCCCTGCCCCAAGACATTGTAACCTGTTTCAGACATTTACAGACATCCTCTGTTGGGCTGACCACCCCACCTGGCCTCCAGCCTTCTTCCACGTCACTAGTGTCACATGGACAGAAGTCACCACCGGGATTACCACTGAGGCTCTTGAACTGTTTCTTGCTTTTCAGACTGCACACCAGTCTGTCATCTCCTACTGGAGATGCTAGTTGCTCTTTCAGATTCTATGTAGCCAGCCCATTCAAGTCAGCTGTCAGACCATGTTGAATGGATACAAAGCCGGCTGAGCTTTTCTCCTATAAACCCCAGCTGTTGAATTGGTACCTTATTTCTGTAATGGGGAGGCACTGTGTTTCATAACTGAGAATGCATGCACATGCCTCATTCACACCAGTGGGCCAGGTTAAACTTTTTTTTTTTTTTTTTTTGAGACAGAGTCTCACTCTGTCACCTTCTGTAGAGAGTGGGAGCATCATAGCTCACAGCAATCTCAAACTCTTGGGCTGAAGCCAACTTTTTGCCTCAGCCTCCTGAGTAGCTGGGACTAGAGGTGCCTAGCACAGTGCCAGGCATATGTTAGAGATGGGGTCTACCTCTTGCTTACACTGGTCTAGAACTTCTGAGCTCAAGCAATCCACCTGGCTCAGCCTCCCAGAGTGTTAGGATTATACCGCATCCAGCCTCTGACTTAAATATTTTAACATTAAAAACCAAGCATGAACAGAGTAGAATGTAAAATTCATACCACTTTTTCAAGTAAAAATTTGAGACCACAGCAAATTGCAAGCTTGCCTCCAGTAGCCCATAAGGCTTACTTACTCTCTTCCTGGGAATGTCTGTAGTGGAAAGGTTTCAGCAGCCCTGGACTAGGTTGTGTGCACTTAACGTCAAAAGTGCTCAGTCTCCTTCCATCCATCAGCCTGTGTTCTTTAAAGAGCTGAAGCTCAGAATGAAGGAGAATAAAAGGACCAAAATTTGGAATGCATTAACATTTGAAGGGAGATGAATTTTGCTTCCTGAGGTCTGTTTACCATTTCAGGAGTAGACAAGTGGCACATTTTAAGCCTTCTGCTCCATTCATTTTTGGAAGTGTTTACTGAAGCCTCAGTTGTTGCAGATGCGTTTGTTACAAGGTGTAGGAGTGAGCAAGGCATGGTTCCCAGGCATCATACTGGAGGTTGGGGTGGAAGGATGGTACGTGGAAAACAGAAGACGCGGTCCCTGCATTCAAGGAACTTAGCAATTGTACAGAGAACCAAGAAAAAAGCATGCAAACCACTTACGCATGTGAGTGAATGAATGCTACATAATGTGTTATGAACTATACATGCAGAAGGGAATCAGCTCAAAAGAGGGAAAGGAATGCATAGGCCTGATGTAAAACACAGCCCTTCTAGCAGAGTATACTCAGTGATGGAAAATGTTCATTGAATCATCGGAATAGAGAATGATGGACATACAATAGAATATTAGCCAACCTTATGGAATGCAATTCTGACACATGCTATGACATGGGTGAGCCTCAGAGACAGTGTGCTAAGTAAAATAAGCCAGTCACAGAAAGACTAACTCTGATGGCACTTATCTGAGGAACCTAGAATAGTCAAATACGCAGAGACAGAAAGAAGAAAGATTACCAGGGGCCTGAGGAGAGGGGAGGATGGGAAGTTACTGATTAATGTCTATGGAGTTTCAATTTGGCATGGTGCAAAAATTCTGGAGAGTTCTGATGGTTCCACAACAAAATGTGAATGAACTTATTGCCACTGTACATGTACAAATGGTTAAAATGGTACACTGATGTTATGTATATTTTACCATGATAAAATGTACATATATTACACATACACACATACAGAGGGTGCCAAAAAATATATGCACACTTTAAGAAAGAAAAAAAAAACTATATTACATTTTTAAAATACAAGTCACGTTTGACTTCTGTAATTACAAGAGGTGCTCAACGTGACTAGTATTCATTGTTTGTTTTTGGTAATATTGAGTAATACAATTTCAGTACAGTTTTTTCCTTTCTTAAAACGTGTATACTTTTTTTGGCACCCTCTGTATGGATGTGGAGATGTACGTAGGTACACATCTGTGTGTGTATGTGTGATATACATCCATGGTAAGATGTTCTCAGGCTACTCTACCAAATGCCCCTCTGTGTGTGTGTGTGTGTGTGTGTGTGTGTGTGTGTGTGTGTGGTGAGCTCTCCCTGGGAGAAGTCAAATGCACGTGTGTGCTGAACCACGTTTTGCCCTCTGGCCCTAGTGCGCTGACAAATAGGAGTTGGGCAGTTTCCCTGGGAGTCCCTGAGGTTCTACACTGGCCCCTTGTTATTTATGATCTCTTCAAACTTACAGTGTTCTCTAGTGCTCTGGGTGATAGGCCACGGATTGTCAGGAATCAAGCTGTTGAAAGAGGGTCCCCTCTATTCATGCGAGATGTCAGACCAGTTTCCCTGGCTCATGGGCCGGCGGCAGATAGCTTTGATAGGAGGGGTCCATGTGGCTCTGAGAAAGTTGGTCTTTGTTGCTTGGCCTCGTTGCCAAAATAAACCGGAACGCTTCATTCCAAAGGGAAAGCTGAGTGAGGAGCCTGACAGTTTTACAGGGAATAAAAGTCTCAGAGGGTGGTATATTTTAAGTACTTTTTCCTTCCAGTGTAAGAGTTGCTAAAAACAGACACCAGCCAGAGGGGCGGTTCTGGCTTTTGGGGGAACTTCTACTGGGGCTTCCGGTGCGCGGAGTGGGTTGAGGGACGCGATCCTGGGTCCCCGCTGACCCTTGCCCTGCTTCCTTGGGCCGATCAGGTCCTCTTCCGTCCCCTCTGCACTCTGCTCGGGCTTGGGGCCAGCATTTATCTCACTGTTTCCTTGTCTATAGAACCTCTTGAATAAGACCCAGCTTTTACTCAGCCCTTTATCCAGGCCCCTGGCAGAGTCGTTGGGGTGACGCTGAAGAGAGGGAGGGACAGAGGAAGGAAGGAGGGAAGGACAAAGAGCAGGCAGATGGGTTTCAAGAGTGTTTCTGATTCACTGGCCTCCGCACGTCCTTTGGAAAGCTGTGTCTTTAAAAAAACAAACCACAACAACAACAACAAAAAAAACCCGACATTAATTATAAGTGAGGATCCTCTGAGTTTCACCTGACTTTATCTCAGAGCAGGTTGGTTCATTTTTCACATGGCTCAGTTTCACCAGTTCGCTAAGGAAACAGTGAAACTGAGGCTCACAGGCCGTAAAGACATTCTGAAGTTATCGGAAGCGACTGAGTAGAACAGGAACAGACTCTTGGCATGTGGCCCCTATTTATTTTTTTCCACCTAGGTTACATCTTAAATATCCCCGGGAAGTTTCCTTAGGTTCCGTAGGCTCATCCTGGCAGTTCATGACCCTGATTGTCAGTGGGCTGATAAGTAATCATTAGCAGTGCCGCAGCAGAAATCTGTTTCGATCCCATGTGACTCACAGGGTCCCCACGTCGTATCCTCCTTCTCCTTTGCTGCAAGTGCCAGCACGCTATACAGCACACCCCATTTTTAGGCTCCACTGTGAGGGGTGCTGTCTTCCGTGGACTTCCCAGGGCCTGTGGTTGGGTTGGGAACCCTGGAAGCCTTGCTGGAAGGGAAGCTGGGGGCAGGGAGGTGGAATAGAATTGAGAGCTGATGCCTCCCTCTCCTGCCTGTTTCTCCCCCCCCACCCCCAGCCTCATTTGGTATGCAAGGAAATAAGCCAAACAGCCTGTGAAGAAAGGAAGCATGAGATAGTTTCCTAAGTTGTCTCTGCCTGAGTTGGCTGCTGGTCTGGGGCTCATTCAGCCCTTTGTCCCCCTGTTGAGTGCAGTGCGTGTGTGGTGACAATAGCGTGATGCAGTGACACTGAAGGCTAATGGTAGGAGTTCCGTCGGCCCATTCATGGAGGCAGAGGAGGGTGCAGGGCGCCAAGCTCGAGCCAGCAAGCAGAGGAAGTCAGAGGCCCTTGTAAGGAGCTGGAGATCACAAACACTGCTGTCAGGGCTGGGACTGCAGGCCGGGGGCGGCCAGGAGGGAAGGGGCAAGGGAGGGGGCCTATCATCATAGAGCTTGGAGCTTTGCCCGACCTCCAGCACTGTGGAGTGCCACCTGTCCAGGCTGACAGACGAGTATTATGGCTTCTCTTTTAATCAGCTTAATTTGGGGCATCTTAACACAGTGGCTGGTGCTTTGGGAGGCTGCCGGGGAGCTGATGTCTTAGAGCTGCTACACTTTACACACATGTAGCATCTTTTGATCAGAGGCGCTGACGCCCCCAGCCACTTGGGCTACATCTCCCTTTCTTAGAGCTTGTCTGGCCTGTTCATTTTTACTTAACGCCTAGACAAAGCAAAGGTATATAGGAAGAAAAGAGTTCTGGAGTTAACTTGTCTTTTTTAAAGCCAGCTTTCAACTGAGTGAGCCAGTTCAACTTGCCTGGCTTCCCTGCCCTCGCCTGAAAATGAGGGCATTTGGCTGTTTGATCCCCTGACACCCTTTGGACCTCCAGATTATCTGATTGTGTGATTACTTCTGAGTGTTGTCTTATAATCCTGCCCCTTTGCAAATACTCTTAACTGCAGTCTTCTCTCAGCCTGACCCCCAAGCAGAAGCAGCCTGGTTGGGTGCAAGGCAGGGGTCTTCCTTCCTCCAGGTCTCCCCAGTCCCATGCTGCCCTTCTTTCTGCTTTGGGCAGGAAGGGGGCTCTGTGGAGTTGGTACGTGTGGTTGCAGGTGACCACACTGCTCCATTGTCCTCTCCCCTCACTTTCCACCAGCTCACAGCATTCACACGTCCCTGGGAGTCTAAGAAGAGTTCCTGCCATGGTCAAGGAGGGTGCAGCTGTGCAGTGAGCACGCTCAGTCTCAAGCTGAGGGGATGCTGATCTCTCTCTCTACCGTCAGAGGTCATGTTGCACAGTATATATGCAGGACAGGCCCTTGTCCTTAGGACACTTTTTCTCTTGCTGAGCTGAGAATGGATTCATGTAGTTGAAAGTGGAGCTAATAACTGCCAAGTTGTGAGGAGGTGGAGCCTGAAGGAGGGTTGGGCAGAGACCCCAGAGTGATTAAGCGTCCTGCTCTATCACAAGGGAGGCCAGAAAAGAGCAGGGGAGGAGAGTCAGGTCCTGCATCCAGGTCACTGCCTCAGTTATCCTGCTCCCTTCTCATCAGAGGGACATCATTAAGAGCTGGTCATCGTCAGTTGTGATTTGGTCTGACATTAAAATGGGGCCGACTGAAGAAAGAGTGTGCATTTTGTATGAAATCTTCCTTCATTCTTCTTTTTTTTGGAGCAGCCTTGTACAGATTCTTGACTGGAAGGTACATAAATGTGACTCCTCACACATGTTATTTCAACTCCCCTGGCTCTGGAAATCCAGGACAGGGGACTTCTGAATGTCCCGTCCTCCCTATGAAGTTTTCTCAGAGCTATGCCTAGAAGGTCTCAGCTGCCCAAGGGAAGCCTGAATAATAGGAAAAGTAGGAACATTGGTGACCCAAAAGGGAAGATTCTATCTACATGGCCTGAAATGACATTCTTCAGCTTTCTGGAGCCTGTTCTCCCCGTTTAGAGGCCATGCTGGGGTGGTTGATACACTGATAACGTATTATTGAGTTAAAAGATGCCCTGACCCAGATTACCTTGCCATGGGGCCAGAATAGAGCCCTGAGGAAGGAAGGCCAGGCAGAATTGGCCAGGAGGCACCAGCTCTTCCACGGGCTGCACACCAGAAAGGATTCTCCACACGGCTGTGCCATGCAAAGACTTCTTCAAAGACACTGCATTGCTGACATTTCTTTTTATAATTTAATGGCTCAAAGCTGTTGTCTATCGATAGCACACATACACACATGTGGTCGCACAGTCAGCTGAGAATCCTACCATCTTTTTTATGTTTACTGTATTTTTTTTTTCAAAGACAGAGTCTCATTCTGTTCCCCAGAGTGCTGTGGCACATTCACAGCTCACTGCAGCCTCCCTGGACTCAAACCATTGTCCTGCCTCAGCCTCCCATACTGGAACTTTAGGCATTATCACCAGGCCTAGCTTGTTTATTGGGTTTTTTTGTTTTGTTTTGTTTTGTTTTGTTTTTTTTGCTTTTTTATTTTAAGATGAGGTCTTACCCTGTTGCCCAGGCTGGTCTCAAATTCCTGGGCTCAAGCGGTTCTCCCACCTCGGCCTCCCACATTGTTGGGATTAAAGGTGCAAGCCATCATACCTGACCCATCTTATTTTAGATAGCACAAGTTTTTAGGCCTTACGCTTTGAGTAGGATTTGTCTTCCATGAACACATACACAGTATATGAGGCAAGTCTCTAGTTACCACCTCCATGGTATAGAGGTATTCTGATTCATTCTCCTGGCTCCTGGAAAAAAATGTTAAACATACCCTTCCACAGCCCCTTGAATGGTAGATGTGCACCACACATTAACTTTCTGGATTTAGTTGATTATCCTCTGCAAGAAAAATAGAGAAAGGAGAAAATAATACTAATTTAAATTCTGAGGCCCAGTGTTGTGCTTCATGAGTGTGTGCGGCAGGTGCAGGAGGGCGGACGGCATGTGAGATAGGACGCTGCTGTCTCTGTCTCAGCTCCTGCTGTGTCTCATGGGGTGAGGGACTGATCACACCACAGTGCATGGAGCACTTAAAGATGGGTACTGCCCGGCAGCAGAGCCCCTCTGAATATAGCAGCTCCTCACATGGCGCTCAGATGGAGGAAGAACTGTCTATTCCAGCTGTAGAAGAACAACTGATAGTGTCTGACTCACTGTCCTTCTCAAATGGAGGACCTATTGAGGACGCTCCACAGTAGCTTTGACTGTAGTCACATTTTGCCTAATGTGTTCACCCCAACATTAGGTTTGATTTTGTATTTAAGATTTTTTTTTTTTTACATTATAAATCTTTAAGGTTTTCAAACATCTTCTACTGAAATGCAAATGCACCCAGAAATATTATATGTTTAGCCTTTACCACCTAGCAAGAGGTGACCTGTTAGCACAGAGTGCTTCCAGGAAGGCCTTGGAAGAAGGACTCCAGGACAAGCCTAACAGGGAGGAGGTGGACAGACCCAGGAGAGTCTAATCACTAGTTAAGGGGGTCAGGTAGGGTAGGGCATGTGACCAGAAGATGCCAGGGAAAGTTCGAGCTGGGTTAGCAGGTCCTTAGTTGCCAGAGCCTGACTCCATCCCATCTTTGCTCTGGGTGGCAAAGAGATGTCAATTGCTGGGTCCCCTCTGTCTTGTTCAACACTCCTCCTAGTGCCAGACACATGGTGGACCCTTTGCCAGTCTGGAGTGCATGCTAATCCATACCTCATTTCAAACAAATGTAAACGGTTCTTTCAGATTCCAGGACTGATTTGCTGTTATATGTAATAAAAAAAATGAACACCTATGGGGTTGTCACTCAGCACTGCACATATATTATTTCAGTTGCTCTTGACTCTGTGTTTAATCATCCTTACTCTACTGATGGGGAAGCTGAGACCGGAAAAGTGAAATAACTTAGCTGCTGCCTGCAAGAGTGGTGGGTGTGCAGCAAATACCATCCTCCTGTATTCTAAAGTAAATTCCAGCGACAGTTCATCTCTGTCTTTAGCTCCCAGTCTGTTGTCATTCCTACTCTTTCATTTTCATTAAAAGCTGTAGTTTGAAATGTAAAATAGATGAGAGGTAAGAAAGTAAAATTTAACAGTATGGGAACTTTGTTCATTAGTAGTTAATGCCAATGTTATTGTAGATCTTTGGAAAATAAAGGATGTTTTTGTGCTTGGCAGGATAGGTGGTGAAAATTACACTATGAACACACAAAATGGAATTTATATTAAACTGTGGAAAGACACAGGGAGAGTGCGGAAAGGCAGACTTGCAGAGAAGGAAGGCTGGAAAATGCCTTCTGGTAGCAACACTTCAGCTCACACCCACTTACTGATGTGAGCCACAGTCCCTTCCTAGTGACACCTGTGCCTTGCTATCGAATTTCATGCCAGCCACCTAGGAGAAGCTCCTGCCTGGGCCACACGCTCTGAATTTCCCCTACCAAATATAGAATAGTATTAAAGCAATGCTGTGTATATTCTTGTTTATTCCCAAATCGGACAGCTTGGGTATCCAGAATTTTGTAACCCGTCTGCTTGTATTGTTATGAGAGGTGAGGAAGCGATAAATAAACAGATACTCGGGAGGGGGGGGGGGGTTTATTTTTAAGGGTTTGCACAGCTTATGTAAGAGTCAGCACAGTTCAATCCATTGTCTTCCTTCTCTTCTATTCCTTGGTGACTGAGCTTGCCAATACTGCAGCACCTCCTGGACCTTCCCCTTTTCTCTGCCATCTCCAGCTTCTCCAGGCAGAAAACATCCAAATTACCAACCAAGCTGTGCAGTCCATAAGTGGACTGCCACCTCGGCCAGTGCTGCTCAGGATGTGAATCGCCTGGGCTCTGCTAAAACGCAGGTGCTGCTTAGCTTGGTCTGGGGTTGACTGAGATTCTGTGTTTCCAAGCTCGCAGGTGATGCTGCCAGCTTGGGGTAGTGAGGTTCTATGGAGCTTCAAGAACATTTCCCTTTACTTCACTTTATTTCTATTAGAAAACTAGTATGAAATTATGCAAACTGAATTCTATGTTTTCTTCATAAAATGCTCTGTGTGCCCTGCTCATTTTACTAATGGTCTGGACCATTTTTCTCCAGGATTGTCTCAAAGCCTGCCAGGAGCAGATCGAGGCGGTGCTTCTCAATAGCCTGCAGCAGTACCGTCAGGACCAGCGCGATGGATCTAAGTCGGAGGATGAACTGGACCAAGCCAGCACCCCTACAGATGTGCGGGATATTGACCTGTGAGGACGCTGAGTCGGGTGGAAAGAGAGAGGCGCATTCACCATCTGCTGTCTCCTTCTCTCTGGTTATGTTTTGTTTTTTGTGTTTTAGGGTGAAACATAAAAAAAAAAAAAAAATTCTACCCCCCACCTAGATCATATTTAAAGATCTTTTAGACGTGAGAGAAAAGGGTCCTATAAAAACGGAATGATTAAAAGCATTTGGTGCCTATTTGAAGTACAACATAAGGGAATCCCTTGTATATGCGAACATTTATTGTTTGATTATATAAAAGTAATAGTAAAATGCTTACAGGAAAACCTGCAGAGTAGCTAGGAAATATGTACGCCTGCAATATGGGAACGTATTAGAGGAGACTTTTATTTTCATGTTATAAACTAGCACATACACCCCTTTTAGTATAATTTTAAGGAACTGTGTATGCCATTTATGGCATGGTTAGATTGCAAAGCAATGAACTCAAGAAGGAATTAGAAATGAGGGACATGATGGGGAGGGAGTACAGAACCATCTCTCAACACGATGGAACCATTTTGGGCGGAGAAGCACTTTCGCTCTTAACCACCCGTTACTAAGTCAGGAGCTGATGGATCGCTACATTAAGGCTTTCCGCTGTCTGCAGTAGCTGTTACCTGAAACAATATTTTATTTTGCCTGTTGGACACAGGTGATTGGCTCCTGCGTTTCACATTTTGTGACATCCTGCTTCTTCTTCCAAACGTGGTTCCTTGCAGACACCACCATCTTGTCATCTAATGGGGAAATTTAGGTATGGGCCATAACCAAAACTCCAATGAAATGGAGGCAGATGGAGACCAAGCGGGGGATCTGGAATGGAATCTTTTGTTCTTACTATAGTCAAGAGGGTAATGTGACCTTGGCATCCTTTATTATGAAAAACTAATTTTTGGTGCTGATTGGCATGTCTGGTCCAAAGTTTAGCATTGTCATAAACCATTCCATTCGAAAAGCACTTTGAAAAATTGTTCCTGAGGGATAGATGGGATGGTTTATGCAAATCATGCAGAATACGCCTTCCCTCTTCTCTTTTCCCCGAGCCGTTCTGCCCCCGTCTGGGTCACTATCCACTTGCGGTATCTGACATTCTCTGGCACATAGTTCTGGTGCTCCTACCAGGACTTAAGAGACACCCCCTTCTGCTGACATTCCCATCACAACATTCCTCAGAAAAGCCTAAAAACAAAAATGTTAGCATTTTTATGGCACAGAAGGATCTTATTCCCACCTATATATAGTCCCTAATTCCCACCTATATATTTCTCCTTTGGACATGGAAAGAAAAGTTATTGCTGGTGCAAAGGAAGATAGCTAAACATCAGGGTGTGGCATTTTGTTCCCTTTTCTGTTGTTCTTTTTTTTTTTTTAATTTTATTGCAAGGTTGTATTCAGCGTACTTGAATTTCTTTTTTTCCTCTCCACTTCTTAGAGGCATTCAGTTGGCAAAGAGGTTGGAGCAATGACTTTTTTTTTTTTTTTTTTTTTTGCACAATTGTAATTGACAGGTAATGAAGCTATTTGTTAAAATATTTGCCTTTTTTAAGTAAAAAAGAAAAATCAGAACAGGGCTACATTGAAGAATTATTTTATACACAGATTCTGCCTTGTTTCATAGTATGAGGGGTGAAGATGGAGAAAAATCTAAGGGTCTCTTATTTTTCATTTTATTTTGTTCATTTTATTATTATTATTTTTTTTTTTTTTGCGCTGCTAAGAAGCTAAGATGGTTCATCCTTATTCACATTAACAGTACCTAGCTGTAATGTTTCACAGAGTGTGCTGCTATTTTATAAACATTTTTATAATATATTATTTTACTGCTTAAATTCCAAGTCCTGAAGTAGATGGTTGAGATATGAGTTCTTCGTACTGGAAAAGCCCTTCAGTAGTCTGTTTTCTTCTGGTAGCATATTCATGGTTGGTTTTTTTTTTGTTTTTTTTTTTTTCCTTTTTGGTTTTGTGGGTTTTTGTTGTTGTTGTTTTTTTTTTTTTTTTCCTCTAATCACATTCTTCGAAGACAGAGTATTCTTTACCTCAGGTTTACTGGACAAAATCAATAACTACAAAAGAGAATGATTCACAGTTTTGTTTTTACAATACCTCACAAACGTACAGTTTCTGTTTGGGAGCCCAGTAGGGTGAGGAACAGGGAAGGGGAGCAGGGTGAGGAGGGGCACCAAAGTCCCCCTCAGATAGAAGGCAAGGTGGATTTGGCCCCAGGGTCTCACACTCGGGACCTTTCCTGTCATGAAGGCCATCAGGCTCCCATTTTGACTCCGGTATCCTCATTATGATGGAAAAAATACATTGAACCAAGAGATCCTCCCTCCCCTACAAGGCAAACATCCAATACAAACATTTATGCAGTGTATTAGAAAGTCATAATTTGCACTTCGGTGTACCAGGTTATCAGGAAATAGGCTGAAAAGAATCCCAGCAGGCTGTTTGGAGATCCTTATCTTGCAGCTTTTTCAAAAGCAGGGCTTTCATCTTCATGAGGACTTTTCATCTTGAAAGTGTCCTCTCTCTCTTTCCCCTTCCCTGGCACGGATGCCCGCCCCCTCCCCCACCCCCACCCCAGTCTCAGCTGGTCTCTGAAGTTTTCCTAGTCTGAATCTGTGGGTAGGTGAATCCTTAGTGCAATGTCTGTGGTGCTTTCCTCCCCCACCTCTGTTGCAGACTGCACAGGCAAGCACAGTGCGAGGCCAGGTCCTCTGCAAAGCACTAAGTGGTCTTCAGGTTTTAAATCACATTGAGTTGGCATGATAGAAAAAATAGGTAAATGAGTATGGAATGGTAGTTGAAGGGAGAGAAAGAGGCTGCTTGTCTGCTGGGATGAAATTCCAAATGAGTCTGTCTCTTGTGACGTGTGTTTAGAAGGGTTTAGGACTTTGTGAGTTAGCATGACCCTAAAATTCTAGGGAATTTCTGGTGGGACAGTGGGTGGTGAATTCTGAAGTTTTGATGAGGAAAGTGGAGCAGCCAGCAAGTTAGCCAGTGTTTTGTCAAGAGCCCACTTTGCACAGCACACTATTCTGGGCCCCAAGGAGTCCCATAGAATGAGGAAAAGACTGGTTCTTGGAGTTTGTGGGAGCCTTGGTGCCTAAAGAGAAAATAAGGTGCAAATTTATTTAACAGTGTCCAACTCTTGAGCTTAAGCAGAAGCAGCAAATTAAAGAATCTGACAAGGAAAGGAACAGGCCTACCAGACTTTACCTACAGTCTGTAACTTTCCATTCTTCCTGTAGCCCCTCGTGCCACTGGGTCCTTCTAGCTTTTTCTCTTTCCTGCCCCAAGGCCCTAGTGTGATGTGGGTATGGGGCTGCTGCCCAGAAGGTACTGGGCTATTTAAATGTTCCATCTGCTCCCCGCTTCAACAAAAGAAGGAATCCTGGACTCGTGCAAGTAACTGATGCCCTCTCCTTAGATCTTGGTCTCCTTGGTAGGAGTTTTTGTTCCAGAGGAGTTCAAGGCTCTCCATGGATTTGAGCTTGTTCTTAAAAATTTTTTCTCTTTCTTACTTCCCACTAACAGGGTTCCAAATCGGATCTTTTTCTACTTTGTTATCTTTTCATCTCTTTACTTCCTTTTCTTTGTTTTTTCTCCATCAGTGGGGGCTACATTGTTCCCCTAGCCTGCCAAATTTTGATCCTTCCCCTATTTTGGCCAAATCGTAGGGGGAAGAAATCCTAGTATGCCAAAAACATATGCTAAGCATAATTAAATTCCATGCGGGTTCATAACAGCCAAGGAGCCTGCAGGAGAAAGCAAGGGGCAGTTCCCTTAGCAGAACGTGCGCTGATCAATAAGCTCCTTGGAGAAGGGGCTGCTTTTGTTAAGAGGCTTTATTTTGAACTACCCCAGGAACCCCTGAAGAGCACACCACACCTTACCGCCTGTTACCCTGGGTCTGCGTGCTCTATACAGGAGGCTCTGTTCTGTCTCTGTTATCAGCCAGGTCAGGGCATGCGTGGCTTGGAGGTTTAAGTGACAAAGCCAGAGGAGAAAGCAACCTTGGCAGCACCACGCTACGTCCCGTTGCTAGCAGGATGGGCAACTCGAGAGGGAGCTGCAGCTTTCCTGCAGTCTAGCACCCTCAAGGCCTCTCCAGACTGTGCCCTGGCAGCTCTGGGACAGGCAGGTTAAGAACATTAGACAGGATCGGATGACTTTCTCAAAGAGGGCAGGGGAATTTTCTCTCCATGGGCCACAAGGGACAGGGCTGGGAGAAGAAATAGACTTGCACCTTATGTCATGTAAATAATTGATTTTCTAGTTCACGAAGATAATATTGATAGTGTGGGAAATGGAGGTAGGGTGAGGAGGAAGTCTGAATAAGCCAAAAGGATTCCTCTTTGTTTATCTTTGAGACGGTCCAACCTTGAGAATAGCTTTAAAAGGGAAAAAAATAGTGCTACGACAGTAAAGTCCCCTTGAGCCAAGACATCCCCTGTAGCTATAGAATGAGTACAGCTTCTCTTGGTGTGGACTTGGAGCAGTTTTCAAGAGCTGTTCATGCAGCAGCCATCCAATTTGTACAAAATAGGGTAGGAAGATGCAAGAGGATGTTTATTACTTCCTCACACCACGTGACTTTTAATGATTCTGGATTCTAAACAACCCAGAATAGTCATTTCAGCCAGAAATGATGCTACATTTGTGTGTCTCTGCTTTTGAACTTGGCTGGGTTGTTAGACCCTGTTCTCGGCTCAGGTTTCAAGAAGCCATCAGCAAATGTGCAAATGTGTGCATGCACGCCGTAGCTGCAGCGTGCACCCTGTGCCTGCGGCCACCTTGGAGGAAAAAAAAAGTGCCTTACTGACTGTAGCCATTACAGTATCCAATGTACATCCTTTTGACAGGTGCTTGTCCTTGAAAAACAATATTTTCTATTTTTAATTGGTTTTAGTTCTCACTGCTGGCCAACTCTTACATCCCCAACAAATCCCTGGGCCATTGGATTTTTTCCATTATGTTCATTACCCTTGTACCATGTACCTCAGATCTCTCTCTCTCCTCTCTCTCTCAGTTAGTTTCTCATCGTGGACTTTTTTTCCCCCCTCTCTTTTCTTTTTTTTTTTTTCCCTTTTTTTTTTTTTTTTGCTTTAAAACGAGTGTGATGCCATATTGAGTCAATGTTATTCTCTCACAATGTACTCTATAAGAGGTGTGGGTGTTTATTTGGTCGGGATGCTAGAAAGTGCTAAAGTAGCATGGTCAGTATAAACAAAAAGGTTTTTAGGAAGTATGGCAAAAAACAAATGTCTTATTGGCTATGATGGTGACATGATATAGTCAACTGCCTTTTAAGAGGTTTTATCTGTTCAGTGTTAAGTGATTTAAAAAAATAACCTGTTCTTCTGACTAGTTTAAAGATGGATTTGAAAATGGTTTTGGAGGCAATTAAGTTGTGCTATTTGGACAATAAACTCACCTTGACCTAAAATCTCTGGCCATTTTTGACTTCTTTATGACCATTCAGAATATACCTGTCTCATGTCAGAAGTCTGTTGGCCACATATTGGGTGTGGCATTAAAATACAAATGCTAACCTAGAATGGAACCTAAATGTGCCTTTGTGTTATGACCATACAAGTCATTCTTGATTTTTTTTTCTCTTTGGGGCAGCCTTTGCAACCAGACTGTAAACTAGAAGCCTCAGGCCCTCTTTATAAGGGGTGGTGTGTGACCAGGCCTCAGAGAAGAGCCCCTGATCATGGCCAGATGCTCACTCCAGGCTGTGAGGGAGCAGCTCCCAGCATAGGAGGTGCTGGAAGCTGCAGTGCCCTTTCCACATTCCAGGGAGTCTCTGGGGAACCCAGCCCTGCAACTTCCCTGGTCTTTTCTGATTCCTCATCCTCTCTGCATCCCTCATCTGTGGCCTGGGCAGAGTCTTGGTGGAGCTTGGAGAGGCAGAGCCTGGGAGAGGGATGGGACCTTAACACTTAAACAAATCGCCAGGCCCTGGGCCCAGCTGCTCTTGGGTCTTAGCTCCTCAGATCAGCTTCCCTCCTGGGAGTGATGGGTAGGCAGAAGGCAATGGCCTAGCACACCATTTTGAAGTTACTGTAAAAATGCATAGTTCCCTGTCTCTCAAAGACATGGAAGGCAACTTGCCATTTTAATTCTGAGTTGAGGTACAAGCAGTAAAATTAAAACTCGTCATTGGAAAAGTTCAAATTAAGATATTCCCTACTGATCACAAGTAACTCTGCCTAATAATGGCTTTTAAATTTATAAGGACTCTAGAAATTCTCTTTTGTCCCCATTCCCCATGGACATCCACTGTTCTTAGAGACAACCAAGAGTAACTTTTTTTTTTTTTTTTTTTTTTTTTGGATTTTTGCCCAGTGAAGTCTGCTGGCCTCCTGGGAATTTCCAGGGCCTCTGGTTGCTACTCTTAACCATCCTGGGAATTGTTTTCTGCACAACCTCACGTCCAAAGTTTCTCCCACCCTCCCCTTTGCTGTCTTTTTGCTCTGCTGGGTACCGTCCTGTCAGCGTCTCTATTAAAAGCACCATTCCCTCTCCAGAATCCCACCACGTGCTACCACTGGGCTTCTCCCCTTCTGAGCAATGGATGTCACAGGAAGAGTGCAGGGAAAGCTCAGAGCTGGCTGGTGACAAATCTATCTGCCCTATACATGCTCTTTCAGACACAGACCCTTTTATAACTGGAAAACCACCAACTTGAAACAAAAGCGTCCTTCCTGAACGTGGAAGTTAAAGATGAAGATTGGAAATCCCCAATCTTTTTTTGTCTGCTCTAGGGAGTGCTTTTGTATTTCTGATGGACTTTCCAGACATCTGGAGATTTTATTCCATACACTGAGGTATCCCCAAAATTAAACTTTCCAGTTGGCTCAGCAATAATATTCTCGATGTACTATCATGAACCTAGCACTCTAAAGCCAAATAGTACCCCAGGTTATTTTCTCCTCTGCTGATCTCGCAATAACAAAAACAGAAAAAATGCTGTTGACAATGAGCTAGATGGTTGAGTATCAAAAATGCATATGTGGAGGGCCTTCCCTGGGCTTTCAAGAAAAGCAGGGAAAACATCTGGACCCCATGGTTTAAGACCCAGGCCTGTGAAACTGAGAGGTCTATCAGTACCTGCAAATGCACAAAGGGCAAATTGATGCTATGGTGTGGAAGGGGCCCTTTCTAAGGAGATAGAACAGCTTTTCTTAGGCAAATAAGTTTTAGGAAAACATTTTTGTTTAGAAATTCCCATGGGTCAACATAGTTTGGAACCAATAGAAACAGACTTTGTTCTTTTCCAAAAATAAAGGAATGGAAAGTGATTTTTTTTTCTTTTAATAAAGGGAAAATATTCAAATAGGCAGCTTGAACAGTGCTCACAATAGGTTTGCAACACTATAAACACAGATTTTACCCTTGTGAAACAGGATATACTTGGGCACAAACATTGATAAGGGATTTTTTTCATGAGCCTTAAAAGAAAGAAGGCTGGAAATTTTAAGATAACTGATAGGCTTCCCTCTCTCTCGGTCAGTGATTTTCACACAGGGTACTCCAACACACTGGTGTGCCGCAAAAGGATCTTAGATATGCTGTGAAAATTTTTAAAGGTCATTAATGGAATTATTTTGAAGAAGTTCAACGTAAAGTGTATTTTTACTCTTTTTTTTTTTATCAGCAGAATGTAAATGTGCTGCGGAAGTTTAACTATAGGTTCAAGTGTGCTATGAGATTTTTTAAAAAGGTTGAAAACACTGGTCTAGCCTGTGGGGGCCTCCCCAGCAGTGGAAGGGGCAGGTTCCATCAGCTCCGACCATAGACTCAGTCAGACAGAACTGGACGGCCTAAGAAAACGGCTCAACTTATTTCCCTGTAAACCTAGCTCATTATCCCACTGAAAGCTTTGAGTTTACACTTATCCAAAACATGGCTTCCTTTTCATTTGTGATGGTTTGCTTTGGCTCTGGAGTTTCCGCTGGCCTCACCCCCACAGCGATAGTAAATTACTGTCAGCTTTGTCAGAGTTAACCTGGTTAAAACATAGAGCTCTTCCCATGAAGTCCACTAGGTGGTACTAAAGTCACAGCTGGGAGCCAACTTACATAGAGACCCAGGGCCAGCAGGCGAATAGGACCCACCTCTGTGGACAGCCAGGGATCACTGGGCAGGTCTTTGCCGTCCACACCTGGCGGCATTCCCTCACCTGGCTGTCCCACAGCTACCGAGTTCTCACTCCATCTGGGCCAGCTGGTGCTGACTCATCACCTTTTCTGAGACACTTTTTTTTCCATGGCTGAGCCAGAGATGGCAAACGGCAGCCTGCAAGCCAAATCCAGCCTGCAGACATCATTAGCTTGTCTCCCACAGTGATTGAAATTGTCTTGGGCTTACTTGCCAACATAAGATGAGAGCTTTAAGGCAGGGCCCGCCTTGTAATCCTAGCGCACTCTGGGAGGCTGAGGCGGCTGGATCCTTTGAGCTCAGGAGTTTGCGACCAGCCTGAGTAAGAGTGAGACCCCCGTCTCTACTAAAAGTAAAAAAAGTAGCTGGGCGTTGTGGCGGGTACTTATAGTCCCAGCTGCCTGGGAAGCTGAGGCAAGAGGATGTTTTGAACCCAAGAGTTTGAGGTTGCTGTGAGCTATGATGCCACACCACTCTGCAGGGTGACAAAGTGAGACTCTGCCTAAAAAAAAAAAAAAAAAAAAAAAGCTTTCACAGAAAAGTCAGGATTTTAACTACTCTTGGGAAATCTAAGTCCTGGCAACAACAGGTCTGCTAGATTTCCAGAGCTGGAGCTGAGGAGTCCCAGACCTAGTCTGGGTGGTCCTCACCTCCCAGTCTAGAGGTAGGACCTCTGCAAGATGCCGCAGGTGGAGTCATCCTCTAACCCTCTTCACCAAAGAATAGGCCTGGAGCACTCCGTCCCACCAGTGGACCAGCCCCCTCCTCCCCACAAGAAGAAAGACCTCCTTTTCATCAGGCTTTGTAATCTCCTTTACCTCTTTATGGATGGTTTAGTCATCAGATAAACCAAACCCTCTGGAGCTCCACCACGTTTTAAAAATACCTTTGAGACCCCATGCTCAGCCTCACCTGAGGTAGGTAGGTCCAGATAGGCTGCGGTGGGTGCAGATCAGCCTTCCCTGTTTTTGCTTCTTTTGTTTGGGAATTATTTTTGGTTCTCTTGGCACCATGATGACCCCATGAAAAGGCAAACCTGATGTCTAGATCTGTTGAGAAAGTGCAAATCTCTGTGCCTGTGTTTCACCCGATGACTCTTCACCATCCATCATCCACTTCCACAGACCGGGCCCCTGGGTGTAGACCCCGCAGTCCGTACACTGAAGACCCCATTCAACACTGTGTCTTCAGAACCTGCTTTCCCAGGCACATGATTCCCACTTCCCTTGATCTCAATGCTTAATGGCAGAGACAGACAGAAAGGCACTGAGGGATGGATACGTAGTGTGCCAGCAAAGAACACAAGTGCTCTGTGGCCTACCAGCTCTGGAATCCCCACCAGGCCAGCCTGTGAGCGAGTGAGCTCTGTGACCTCGGGCACATTACTGAGCTGCTCAGTAACTCACAGGCTCAGTTTCTCCATCTGTGAAATGGGATTAAAAGGTAACCTTCCTTCCTCTAGGATTGTGAGTTGATTCATTGCAGCACTAGGCAGTGCCTTGCACACTGCCAGCACTTTATAAATGTTCTCTGTCATCACAGGCTGAAGAGGAGTTCAAAATAGGCCTTGAATGCAGGTTTTTAAAAAAACTCATTTAACTGAGAATACTCTAAAATTCCAGAACTGTCTGAATCCCTGGGGGAGTGCAGTCCACGTTAATTGGGTGAAATGTGCAGTGTCCTAACTACAAAGCAAAGGAGAAGTTAAGCACCTGTGAATGCATTGCTCATCGATGCTAACAGCAAAGCCACAGGCAGAGGACAGGTAACCACCAAAGACTTCGAAACTGAAAAAGCTGTTCCTGTGTCCAATAATTTGATAAGCTTCCTGGAGATGCCCATTGCGACCTATGGCTCCTCTTGTTTGAAGAACCCAGGCTCCCTCAATCTGAAGGCAGGTATTCATTTGTCCACATCTCTTCGGCTGCTTTCTTGGGACAGTCAGGGATCTGGTGTCCTAGGTACCCCAGTGGAAACAGGTGGCTGGGTAATACTCTGCCTCCTCTGCCATCCATCCGCCAGGTCCCTGCTAGTGTCACTCCCTCTTCAGATGGCCACCTTTGCTCCAGATGAAACACAACTGGCCAGACTTCCCACAGCTGCCAGAGGACCGTCAGCTCTCTTTCTCATCTCATACTGGACCACAGGGATTTGCTGCAATAACAGCGCCTACCAATTTGGTGTTTTTTACTTGCCTCTTCCAGGTTGTGGCTGTTGAATGCTGATGTGGCCAAGTTCAGTAGCTCATTTGAGTCACTTTGGAATCCCAATGTCTTATGCTAGAGTTTCCTATGGCTATCAGGGGCCAATTGCTTAATAAAATGAGAATTAAGCACAGATCTGTTCTCTGTTCTGATTCAGGGTCCAAGTTGGTACTCTTGTGGACTGCTTCCACTAGCCTTCCCCTAAAGGAGGCTGAATTTTCATCCTTACACTGGATCAGCTCACCTAACTTGGAAAAGTTCACTGGCTGCACTTGTATTTCCCCACATGCCTTCTACAAGGCAGGTCTGAAGGTAAACCCTGGCTGCTCTGTCAGCCTCTCCTGCTTGTCCAGGTTGATCGTTCCACCCAGGGTCTTGGGTAGGAACCTCAGTTTCCCTATCAGCCAAATTCAAATCTGTTGAGGACACTCGACAGGTATTAGATTTCCTTAGGAAGGAAGGATTTAAGGTGTCAAAGGAAAAGGCTCAATTGTGCAAACCTGAAGTTACTTGGGCTTTGTTCTTTCCCCTGGTGAGAGGCTCTCAGATGAGAGAATCGAGACAGTTTGTTCTCTCACTAGCCCCTCTACAAAAAACAACTCAGGGAGCTCCTGGGAATGACAGGGTACTGTTGAATGTGGACTCTTCAATATGAAGAGCTGGCTACGCCTATGAGATTTTAAGGGAGGAAAAGATAGAGGAGCTAACAGGGGGTCAGGAACAAGAAAAAGCCTTCCCAACCTTGGAAACAGTCTCTTTTAAATGCACCTGCCTTCAGAATACCCGACTTAAACAAACCTTTCTTTCCAAATCCTTTCATCGGGCCTACGGGCCTACAATTATGATCATCCTTTTCCCAATGTTTGGACGCTGCCTGTTCAACCTCATTAAGTTTGTGTCTTCTAGGCTCCAGCATTTCCACGTTAAGATGATGGTGATGCAGGGATTCCAGCAAATACTGACGGAACCTGTTGACCAAGTGGCCAGAAACCTCCAACCCCTGAAACCTTTTAGAGTAGGGACCCTGAGGGTTCCTGAGAGGTAGGGCAACGCCCCTTTGTGACAGAAGGACGTAGCTAAGAAAGGTCATCGTCCATTTTCCCTTCAAGATTCCAGGACCGTATCTCCTCAGGGGGAAATGAGAAGGGACATTAAGAAAGGAGCTTCAAAGGGGGTGGTGGGAGGAAACCTGGCCTGTGGAACCTGGAAATCTGGAGGATTCATAAGAATGTGGGTCTGAAGTAACCTAGGTAACCAACGACCACTAGAAAGAAGCCATCAGTGACCAAGAGGAAAGGCCAATACTGCCCGGAGGCTCAGGGAGGCTTACTAAAGACCTGCAACCAATTTCAAACTGAGAAGCGTTTATACCCCTCCCTTTGCAATCTCTCCTTCTCTTCTTCGCGAGAGGAACTCACTTGTAACTCTCTTTGGAAGTGCTGTAAACTTTCTCTTTATCCTACTTAAATAAAATCTCTGTTACTCTGAAAAAAAATTCATTTGACAGGTTCTCATCCTTTAGTTACTCAAGAGTGCCAACCTACTGCGTTGAGATAGAGACTTTTAGATCCTCAGCAGCTAAGTGTGTTTTGTGGTTCTCAAAGGGCTTTTCAAAAGCCTCTCATACAATTCCTACAACTCTTGGGTGAATCTGATGCCTCGTTTTCTAGCCACGTGAACTGAGGGTCACATGAGATGTCACTCAGCTCACCATATGGAGTTAGGCTGGGGCTGGGTCCCAGATGTGGCTGACTTCAAATATCATGTATCTTCCACCTCACCAGGCTCCTTTATTTGATTCATATTTTGCCTATTGAGAAATGAGCTGAAAGAGTGAGAGCTCAGGGGGGTAGAATGGCTGATGATATCACTTATTGAAATCACCAGAGGATGGTCTTTTAATGAAGACAAAGTCCTAAAAGAAAGCAAAGGCCTTAAAATCCAAAGGGAACTTAGTCAGTGGATTTCTTCTACCTGGGAAATAGCATTCTCCTTCCTAGCATTTTTCTCTTTCTTTTTTTTTTTTTTTTTGCAGTTTTTGGCCAGGGCTGGGTTTGAACCTGCCCCTCCCCCCCTCCCAGCATATGGGGCCAGTGCCCTGCTCCTGGAACCACAGGCACCACCCAGTCTTTCCCAGCATTTTTGCCTTGCCCCTTGGCTAGTCACAGTAATTCTGCTCAGTTCTCTCCATCTACATTTGGTTATAAACATGTGACTCATGAAGTTACATGGGCAAGAATGTAACTACTAATATTTTCCCATAAAACCCAAGTTTTGACCAAAAGAATCAGAATCTCAGTGCATTCTCAGTTTTTTGTTCCCCTTTTCCAGTTTGGGTTTGCTTAGCCCCAGTACTCAGGGTGGGGACTGAGGGCCAAGTGGTGGGGATGAGATCCCCCAGTTCATGCCTGGCATTGAGGATGTTTGGATACTGATGTAAGTAAATTCTTTGGGTCAATATTTGTAGCCACTAAAAAACTTAAAAGTGGATGAGGATTGGGCCCTCCCTTACAACTTTGTTATTAACTTAAAATGAAAATAAGTCTTTGACTAATTTTAAGGTATATGCATGCAAACATTTAGCAGACAAACAGTGGGCCTTGCACAGTTCACAGTATCTGTGACAGCCCAGGGATCTGTCTCTGTTGCCGCGGTGCATGAAAGGCTCCCTCCTCAAGGCAGATATCCAAATGTAGGATTTTTTTTTATCAGCAACAAGTAATCAGAAACCTCTTAACCCCATGGCTAGATGGAGTGTTGCCAGAGTTCAGGCTCAGCAGAACCATAGGGGTGTAGGCCACAGTCCCCCTGCCTCCTGGCCCCAGACTCCTCACTCCATTATTCAGGTCTAAGGAATGTCCATAAGATGTCTGAGTGAGCTGAGACACATATCTTGGTTTCAGTGAGGCCCCTTCTGAACTTGTATTGTGACAGTTGACAGGTTGCTATTTTCATGAATAGCATTTCTGAAATTCAAGATACCAGTTAGTAGTAGCCTCATGTTTATAACCACATGTAGATGGAGAAAAATGAGTGGAATTACTGTGACTAGCCAAGGAGCAAGGCAAAAATGCTGGGAAAGACTGGGCGGTGCCTGTGGCTCAAGGAGCAGGGCACTGGCCCCATATGCTGGGGGATGGGGGGGTGGGTTTAAACCCGGCCCTGGCCAAAAACTGCCAAAAAAAAAAAAAAAAAAAAAAATGCTGTGAAAGAGAATACTATTTCCCAGGTAGAAGAAATCCACTGACAAAGTGGATCAGTAGAGTATCCATTATCCAGTAAGGAACAGATAACAGAAGCTCTTGTAGATGTAGGTCCCTTGATCTATTTTAAAAGCAGGGCACCAGTTGGCCATCTTTAGACTATAAATTCTTCTTTAGAATGGATTTTCTGGATTTTCTGTCCCTCTTCAAAATCCATATGTTGAAATGTCAACTCCCAGTGTGATGGAATAAGGAGGTGGGGCCTTTGGGAGATAATTAAGTCACAAAGGGAGCCCTCATGAATGGGATTAGTGCCCTTATAACGGGGGTCCAGAGACCTCTCTTTCTTTCCTCTATGTGAGGACACACAAAGAAGCCAACAGTCTGCATCTCAGAAAAGAACCCTCATCAGAACTCTATCATGCTGGTGCCCTGGTCTTGAACCTACAGTTTCCAGAACTCTGAGAAATAAATGTGTGTCGTTCAAGCCACCCTGTTTATGGTATCTTATTATAGTAGTCCAGGCTGATTAAGACAAGCCTGCTTGTAGCCCCTGGGTTATAGTGGACCAACTGCAGAGATTATAACTGATTTTCTCAGTTGATGATGTTTTTGCTATTTTCAGATGCAAAGAAAATTTCTGCTGTTCCCACAGTAGGCTGGGGCTTGGCTTGTTCAAGGGATTGTTTGAGGCTCCATGTAGGCGCACTGTGCAGCCACTACCTCTCTGAGCCCCTGGCAGCCCCTAGGGCTCTGCCTGGGTAGGAGCTGTGGGTTCTGCTTTCCTCCCAAATGCCCAAACTTATATCACTTATAAAAAAAATTTACATCTAGCCTGGCATGGGGGTGCGTGGCTGTAATCCCAGCACTTTGGGAAGCTGAGGTGGGAGGATGACTTGAGCCCAGGAGTTTGAGGCTGCAGTGAGTGATGATCACACCACTACACCCCAGACTGGGCAACAGAGTGAGACCATGTCTCAAAAAAAAAAAAAAAAACCCCAAAAGAAAAACCCCACCTCTCTATTTGTTTCTATTCCTCACGGGCTCCTCAATATCTGTTTTTATTATTTATCCTCCAATCCCCCCTCCTTCCCTCACTTAGCACAGGGACTCTTTCTGGTTCAGGAGCAGGGAAGCTTTGTTCTTCTCATTATAGACACCCAAATCTTTGCTCTGTCAAGATCCCTTTCATTATCCTACAAGAAGAGATATTCTTTTTCTTGGCACTTTGTGGTTCCTTTCCCCGCCTTGAAAAAAGGGACATAGCATGAAGAGCCAAAAAATGTAGGGCTAAATAGTGGAGGAAACATTATTTAATATTATTATTATTTAATATTTAATATTTCAGAAACTATTATCCTACCATAACCTGAGGCCCTGCAAGAGTGAATGTCATGGTTAGGATCACCCAGCAATGTAGGCATCATAGTGGAAGAGAACTCTCAGCCTCTGCAGGTTTCCACTCATTTTCAGCTCAGTGAACCTCTGCACATACTAGTTAATCCTTTCTTGAAAAGTCTCCATCCACCTGATATTTTAAAAGCAGCCGCTCACTTATATTTTTTATATGTTACTGTAAACTAAAAATGAAGAGATTAATTTGTTTTGGTATGGCACTTCCTAGGTATTAGGGACAGGACACTAGGATTTTAGGGACTTCTCTTTTCTTTAACCTTCTGCCAGGGCTCCAGCAAAAGCAAGAGCCTTGGCCTTTGCAATCACTCTCCTCCGATGTTTGCTATTTGCCTGAGGTATTACTGACTGTATCATACATTGATCTATTGCATACAATCATGTGATTGAATGTAATAAAAGGAGAAATTCAGGATGCTGTAGCAGGAACAGGTTTACTTAAGCATGAAAATCTGGGTTTGAACCCTAGGCCTGCCACTTACTAGCTGCATGAGCTCTGAGCCTCTGCTTGTTCTTTTATGAAATAGGAAAGCTCACTGAATTATTAAAAGCATTAAATGAGATGATCTATGCAAAGTACCTAATACATATGAAGCTTCAACAAGAATCAGCCAAACCGAACATATGGAAACACACCAAGGACCATGTCACTTCTTTTTAAAGGCATTTTAGATGCAAATGCTCTAAAAAGGCAGAGGTGGATGCAGATATGGTTTTTCTCTAGATCCTTTAGGAGGAGACAACTGGTGATAGTATAGCAGTAAAACCTTAAGCGTCTACAACCTTCATAATATCCCCTTGCACTGCTGCCATTCTTGGTCTTACAGGGCGTTCTTTTCCCCACTAAGTGACAGGCTAACAGGCAAGGCATGAAAAGGGATTAGCGGATGCATATATGCAAAGAAAGGGGGGTTCCTCAGAAGCACGGCAGGCTGAGAAGGCGTCCTTCGACTATCCATCAGGAGGAAAGCAGTTTCACTGGCAGATATGATTTTTTTGGAACCAGTAATAATGGGGAGCTACTGGCGACAGATGTCAGATGTTGGCAGACTGGCTGCCAACACAAATCTCCCTCCACCTTCAGACATCACGCTGATGGAGGCCTGGGCACAGTTGGACTGGCAGTCCCTTCTCACTTGGATCATTGGTCACATTATTATCTCTCAGTTGCTGGACAAAGCAGATGGTTTACCATGTATTTGTGATTTTTCTGTTGGCCTAAAAGTTCTGTTCTTCCATCAGGGTCCAGCATGTAATCAATTATGACAGTAGGTGGTGCAAGACAATCCCTGCCAGTTCAAGTCTTTTATTAAGTCTGCATAAACCACTACAATCTCCAACTTAAAAGCAATAGAAGGAAAAAGCAAAGTAGTAGTGTTCGTCAAAACTGGGGTAACCACACAAATCGGTTCTCACTTGGTTTTGAAGACTCCCAGTCTGTACTATGTGTGTGTGTAGCTTTGTCCATTTTGTAGTCTTAAATTTGAAATCCTCTTGTTTTATTTTGGTAAGTCTTAAAGAGCTTTATCTTAGAATCAGAAAGTGACATAATTAAAAATCAGCAGAACAAATACCAAGAACACACAACCCCTTGAGTAAGATTTTTTTATATTCAGGGTTATACTCTGTTAAATAGTAATAATTGTAAGTTGGTTTGTCTTAGTTCATATGAGTAACCACATATATAAGACAATATAAGCTTCTCTGTCACCCACCTTCTGGATAATGTTCTTTGTGAAAGGCATCTTGCTTATTTACATGCATAGAACTTAGGAAACAAGTCCTATAGTAATAGCAGAACAAGCATTTTTAATACTATAACTACCATTTAGAGAAATCCTTTACATATGTAATATGTTTCTTCTTGTCATTTTCTTTTTGTTTTTCCTTTTTTTAAAAAAAATGGCTGGGGATTCATTGAGGGTACAAAGATCCAGGTTACATTAATTGCATTTGTCAGGCAAAGTCCCTCTTTTAAATGTATTTCTCCCCCGAGAGGTGTGCCAAACACCGTGACCCCCACCCCCTCCCTCCTTCCCTCTCTTTACTCCCCCATTCTCCCACCCTTCACCATGTACTAGTCATCAATTGTCCTCATATCAAAATTGAGTACACTGGATTCTTACTTCTCCATTCTTGTGATGCTTTACTAAGAAGAATGTGCTCCACCTCCATCCAAGTTAATACAAAAGATGTATAGTTTCCATCTTTTTAAATGGCTAAATAGTATTCCATGGTATACATATACCCCAGCTTGTTAATCCATTCCTGGGTTGGTGGGCATTTAGGCTGTTTCCATATTTTGGCAATTGTAAATTGAGCTGTGATAAATAGTCTAGTGCAAGTGTCCTTATGATAAAAGGATTGTTTTTCTTCTAGGTAGATGCCCAGTAATGGGATTGCAGGAGCCAACGGGAGGTCTAGTTTGATTTCTTTGAGGGTTCTCCATACTTCCTTCCAAAAAGGTTGTATTAGTTTACAGCCCCACCAACAGTGTAAAAATGTTCCCTTCTCTCCACAAACACACCAGCATCTGCAGCTTTGAGATTTTGTATTGTCCTTTTCTTTTCTTTTCTTTTCTTTTCTTTTCTTTTCTTTTCTTTTCTTTTCTTTTCTTTTCTTTTACTCCTCCTCCTCCTCCTCCTCCTCATCTTCCTCCTCCTCCTCCTTCTTCTTTTTTTTTTTTGAGACAGAGTTCCATTATGTCACCCTCGGTAGAGTGCCGGGGCATCACAGCTACAGCAACCTCAAACTCTTGGGCTCAAGTGATCCTCTTGCCTCAACCTCCTAAGTAGCTGGGACTACAGGCACCCACCACCATGCTTGACTATTTTTTGTTGCAGTTGTCATTGTTGCTTTAGCTGGCCCAGCCTGGGCTTAAACCCACCAACTTCAGCGTATGTGGCTGGCGCCGTAACCACTGTGCTATGGGCACTGAGCCTATATTGCCATTTTCTTAACACGTATTTTTCTTAAAAATCAGGCTCATAGAGGATAGTTTTCTGCTTATTTCCTCAGTATCAAACATACTGAGGAAATGTTATCTCATTAAATGTCGTTAAGAATATGATTGACAATGTTAAATATTGGTTGGGTTCCTGAAATGTATCTGCTGCTATTCCAGGCACTGAAGACATAGAAGAGAACAAGCAGTTCCTACCCTTAAGCAATTTCTACTCCAGTGGAGAAAGTCAGGCACTGAACCTGTAAAAACAGTAAATAAGGATGTAAGTGCTATGAAACAGGATGTCAGATAGTGACAGGGCAGGCCACCTTGCTTACAAGGAGCTCTCCTGAGAATGGGACTTTTCAGTTGATACCTGAAGGCTGAGGAGATAATCATGCAAATATCTTGGGAAAGAGCTTTGCAAGCAGAAGCAACAGAAAATACACAGACTCTGAAATAGGAATGAACCTGACTTGAGCTAGGAACAAAGAGAAGCCCTGGGTGAGGATGGAGAGAGAAGAGAAAGAGAGGGAACCAGAGACCCAGGGAGGGCCACATTATGTAGGCCTTGCAGGAGTGGGGTCTCATTATAATTGCAGTAAGAATCCACGACATAATGTTTTAGCAAGTGAGTGACACACACAGGGATATCACTTGGACAGCTGAGTTCTGGAATAGAGGCAGCAGAGCTATGTCAACAGGCTATCACAGCCAGCCAGACAGAGGTGATGGAAGCTCAGCCAAGGATGTAGGAAGGCCATGAAGCAGTGGCAGATTCAGGACATAATTTGGTGATAGAGCTCGTGGGAACTTTCTTTTTTAAGGTTTTGGACAGATAGCTTTTATTATTTATTTATTATGGAAGATTTGAACACCACAATAAACTTTATTCCAATTATCTATCTATAATATCTGTGTATCTATCTAGTAATCCCAGCAACAACAACAACAACAACAACAAATAAATGGGACCTGATTGAGTTAAAAAGTTTCTGCACAGCCAAGCAGATAGACAACCTACAGAATGGGAGAAGACTTTTGCATGCTACATATCTGACAAAGAACTGATAACCAGAATCTACAAAGAACTTAAACAAATTAACAGAAAAAGAACAACCTCTTTAAAAACTAGGCAAAAGGCTCAGCACCCGTAGCACAGTGATTATGGCACCAGCCACATACACCAAGGGTGGCGGGTTTGAACCCAGTCCAGGCCAGCTAAACAATACTGACAACTGCAACAAAAAATAGCCGGGTGTTGTGGCAGGTGCCTGTACTCCCAGCTACTTGGGAGGCTGAGGCAAGAGAATCACTTAAGCCCAAGAGTTTGAGGTTGCTATGAGCTGTGATGCCACAGCACTCTAGCAAGGGTGACATAGTGAGACTCTGTCTCAAAAAACAAACAAACAAAAAAAATAGGCAAAAGACATGAACAGAAACTTAGTTCTAAGAAAGACAAACTAATGACCAACAAAGACATGAAAAAATGTTCAACATCAAAGGTTCTTTGTGGACAAAGTTGGCTTGAGATGTCTCTTAGAGATCCAAGTGGAGATGTTAAGTGAATGGAGAAATGAATGAGGAGCTCTGGAGAAACCCAGGTTGGGGATGTAAATGAGCCTATACACTGGGTAAGGTCATCCAGGAGACTGCATGGCTGAGGAGAAAGAGGACCAAGAGCAGAATCCTGTTATACTCCAACATGCCCAGTGTTTATGGCATTGCTTCCTCTCTAAACATTTTCCATCACTTTTGCAATTAGGCAGGGCTGTGTGAGTAGCTATGGACAATGGATGGAGGATGAATCTGAGAACTAGTTCAAGACCTTCAATTGCTATCATCTCCTGCCTTAGCAATCATGAATTTTTGTGTTAAAGTCAACTTGTCTATCAAGTCTGGTCTCTAAATGACTATCTGGCCTAAAGACCCTTTCTGATCCATGTTAGACATAGAGCACAAAAGAGAAATAAACATTTATGAGTTAAGGCACAGAAATTCCAGGACTCACTTGTTGTCTCCGCATAAGTTGGCCTATCCTAATTAATTGAGAATGCCATCATGTAATCTGCCTCAATAAAGTACCATTTTTCTTTAAAAAAATAAAAAAGCATATGAGGTTGGACAATGAAGTTTACAAAATCATCCTAGAAAAAAGTGCTACACACCTCATTGCTAAATATTACTACAGTTACCTTCAAAGTACTCATCTTGGCTATCTGGTGACCCAGATTCTTAAAGATTATGAAGACATTGGTTTTTAAAATGTATTTCTTGAATAATTTAGAAAATCAATATTGGTGGATGTTTTGCAACTTTCTAAATTTCTCTTAGAACAATACTCCTCTTCTGTATGTCAGCTTTTTGTTGATGAATGAGTGAGTCATTTGACAATTGATAAAAACAGATATTCCTCATTTATTCATTTAAAAGATTTTGATTGACATTTTCCTATGTTCTGAACATTTTTTTAGGAGCCAGGGAAGTAATGAAATAGTGCTAGTATTTACTCCTATGGTTTATAAGTTTTGATACTACCTGCGTATTTTACGTGGTATCCAACTTAGCTCTAAGATCTTAAGAGATGAGAAATTAGTTGATCTCTATGTGCTTTCATTCTTCATCTATAAAAGGGGTTAACCTTGTAGGGGATAACCTTGTAGGGGTTATCATTTCCCTTTTTCCCTGTATTAAATGAGACAAAGTGGAAGGTTATTTTTATTCAGGCTTTAGAAATGTACTTAGACCACTTTAAGGATAAGGGTTTTTACTGTAAAAACTAACACTGAAAAGGTATCTGGTATTACAGCAGCTCAAGGGCCAGGTGCTCTTTGCATTACTCATTTATGTCTGCATCTGTATGTCTACTTGGTTTTTCGTTACCTTTGCTTGTTCTTACACTCTCCTCTATAAATGCTTTGCAAACTTATTTATGGTTTCTGTTCTTCATAACTTTAGTTTATATGCCCCTTTAAGTCCCCAACTCTATCTAGTGGTTTCTTTCTGCTTCCACCTTCACAGATAACTACTTAATACATTTCCTCTCTCACTTGTAATTTCCAGGAGAATTTGTTGGATCAATTCATTCGACCATTCAGAACATGTATTTGGACTTTTTACTATATACAAGCAATGTACCTCCATAGTAATGTGAACCTCACTACCAGGGCCCTCTGAATTATCGCTCCACTCATCCTGAAAAATGCTTCCTGCTTACTGGAACCCTGGGAGCTGTTAAGAGATGTTGAATTTGGTCTCTGCTCCAGACCTACTAATTTCAGATCCCTAGGTGATTTGTGTGAACATTTAAGTTTGATAAGCACTGCTTTAACCTTCCAGCTCTCAAAACTGTTGCCTGCATATTGGAAACAGCAGAGAATTTAAAAAATATGGGTACTGATGCCTGGGTCTTTCTCCAATTTTCAGATTTAATATTTCTAGGGTGCAGCCTGGTATTCAAAAGATCTCTAGATGATTCCAATGTGCAGGTGGGTTTGGGGCCCTCTGAACTAATCCTGTGTCACTATTGATCAGTTATGTGATCCTAGACAAATTGCTAAGTTTCTCTCTAGACTAGATTTCTCATTTCTTAAGTAAAGATAATATAGCCTATCTTGTCTACCTCAGAATTGTTCTGAAGGACAATTGTGATAATACATGTGAAACTGTTTTGAAATGTGTGCTTATGAATCTAAGTATCTCATGTATCACTTAACTTTTCTAAACCTATCTTCTCATATACAAGTGAGGATTCAAGGAAACAAATGCATTATCATTAAACATGAGAATTTAGGTAAAAACACACGGAAGGCAAGTCTTTCTAGCTAACATCATTAAGTTTGACCTATGTAATTGCTAGGTACTGTTATCTCAGCGTACCTATCATATAACTGAGGATTGATAGAGAGGTTAAGTAATTCTCTCAGGGCTCTGAAAGCTGTTAAATAGAAATTATTCACCTGACGCTTGTTAAAAACCTCAAGGAAGATTTTCATTCAAGACCATTGCAGTAGGGATCAAGACTACTGCAGTAGGGAGAGGAAATGGATTTGATTCTAGAATAACACGGGGACAAGTGGAGATTTATAGTTGGGGGCAGGAAGGCAGGCTTGAGGGAGAATTATTAAAAGGAACTTAGTGAGGTATAGATGGTGGAGGAAGAGGAACTTGATTAGTTATCAAGGCTGTCGGAGCAGGAGCTTGACTGAGTATCAAGGGTGAGGGAGCAGGAGCTTGACTGAGCATCAAGGGTGAGGGAGCAGAAGCTTGACTGAGCATCAAGAGTGAGGGAGTGGGAGCTTGACTGAGTATCAAAAGGGTGAGGGAGCAGGAGCTTGACTGAGCATCAAGGGTGAGGAAGCGGGAGCTTGACTGAGCATCAAGGGTGAGGGAGCGGGAGCTTGACTGAGCATCAAGGGTGAGGGAGCGGGAGCTTGACTGAGCATCAAGGGTGAGGGAGCGGGAGCTTGACTGAGCATCAAGGG
>CAUYPK010099323.1:0-62627 GCA_963574355.1 Loris lydekkerianus
GTAGCTGGGACTACAGGTGCCCGCCTCAGCCTCCCGTGTAGCTGGGACTACAGGTGCCCGCCTCAGCCTCCAGTGTAGCTGGGACTCCCGGTGCCCGCCTCAGCCTCCCGTGTAGCTGGGACTACAGTGCCCACCTCAGCCTCCCGTGTAGCTGGGACGACAGGTGCCCGCCTCAGCCTCCCGTGTAGCTGGGACTACAGGTGCCCGCCTCAGCCTCCCGTGTAGCTCGGACTACAGGGCCCACCTCAGCCTCCCATGTAGCTGGGACTACAGGTGCCCACCACAATACCCAGCTAGTTTTAGAGGTGGGGTCTCCCTCTGGCTCAGGCTGGTTCCAAACTCCTGAGCTCAGGTGATCCATCCACCTCAGGTGATCCATCCACCTCGGCCTCCTGGAGGGCTAGGATTACAGGCATAAGCTACCTCACCAGGCCTTGTGTTTTTTTTTAAGTCACATTCTTACTTGGAGCAACTTCTGTATCGGTTTTATTAGTAAAACTGTTTTCTTACTTAGAGCCTCTAATATTTTCAAGCTATCAGAAATTTGGGGGAAGGCGTTTGGAGTTTATAGTTGCTTGCTCTAGTAATTCATAGCTACAAATGTTTATATTTATCACAATTTGAGAAATGTCTTTTTTTTTTTTTTTTCCTTTTTAAAGAAATTCCAATTGCTTAAGTACTGTGAGGGCAAATAATTTCTTACCTGGTAGAGCAGAATGATATTTGTACTCTCTTACTAAATCTGGAGTCCTGCATTATTTTTGCCTGTTTGCTATCTTAAAAAAAATACTTTTGTTTATCTAAATAGCTAACCTCAAACAAGTTCTGCACACTAAGTTGGCACAGATATGAATTCCTACATTTAAACAAGAGAGTAATTTCACACCTCAGTGTTCTAAACACTTGAATTGTAAGGTTCCACCATACTGGGGATATTAGCATTCTTAATTGAATCAATTGTTGCTCTCCTTGATAAAAGTTTCCATCCTGTTCCATCTGTTATTTTGGTTTATTATTCTTTGGTGTGTTGTTTGCTTTATCTCCCAAACATATAAGGTTTTTTAACATGTAGGATTATTGCTAGTTTTGCTGCTATATTTGAAGAGGAAGCATTGTGATTGCTTATGTTTTATAGTAGCTGATTTACAGCGCTGAATCCTACTTCACAGGGTTGTAAAAACTAGACAAGTTTTATATACATGAAAGAGGTGGAGAACAATGCTTGGCCTATAGGAAGGGTAATATAAATGTTAGCTATTATCGTCATCGTCATTATCAGTATGAATATTGTCCTTGAAGTCATTCAAAAAGAGGAATATTATTCTAAATATAAAATATTTGCCTAGTGTTTAATCAATTAGGATACTTTTTAGAAGACTTGGTATTAATAGGACCACAGGTGCCTGCATCTCTTTTGATTTAGTAGCGCACAATGGAGGGTAATTTTATGTGGCGGATCACCAGGGCACTTTGTACTTGAGAGTGTGGCCTAGGCACGTCTGGGATTCTCAGGACCCTTTTAGGGGTTCTTGAAGTCACCATTATTTTCATGATAGTTCCGAGACACACTGTCTTTTCACTCTTGTTCTCTGGACATTTTTCTAGAAACTGTATATGTGCTGTGATGTCATCTGACAGTGTGTTTGTGACAGTATGTGCTGTGTATTCTAGTTTTTAAATTTTCTAAGTTGTCATTTCTGTTGTGGATAGTTTTGAATGTAATCTACATAAACAAAAGCCCTGTGGAGTTCTCAGTAATTTTTAAGAGCGTCAAGATTTCCAAGACATGTACACTTTAGTCTAAAATGGAGAGGAACAGACCACAACTTCTAAGTCCTACCTGACAGGTGGAGTTTGGCAGCTCACTTTGCTCACTGCAGTAGTAGGGTAAGAAAATGAAAAACCTCTTCTGTGCTGGTATCTTTCAGAGGATCCCAGAATTGAACATTTTAATATCTAACAGGGAGTGCCAGTGTGGATTCACATTCATCCAAATTCATCTGCCCAGTGCTAGTGGTGAGAATAAATTACCGTAGCATGCGCTTCACAATTTGGGACTCGGTAATTAACAGTTAGAATTTTGAACGGAAATAAAACCAGCCTATTATATTTAATTTTTTTTCTGGAATGATACTTTATATGCTGCTTTCACTATTAGAAAGAAGGTGAACATTGCTAAGCACTGTTGTAGAGCAACATAGTTAATTGTGTTGTGATTATAAAATAACTCCCTAACAACACGTGGAAGTTGGCATGTATTATAATTTTGAATATTTTGGCCATAACTAGGGGAGTGAGCACATTTTGGGATTCGAAAATTGAAAATTCTGAAGTTTTTTATTCTGTCTTCCTGTGTTTTAGAAAATTTCAGATGATTCTGTTATTTATCTCTGCTTCAGAGAACTGTCTGTTTGCATTGGAATCTCTTATTCTTAATTTTATTTTCACAAAATGGAAAACTTTTAATAATGAAATGAGACATGTTAATAATCTAAACTGTTGTTTCTAGAGCTTGAGTAGGAGTAAAAGGCTTGTGTAACCAGTGGTCATTGAATCTTCATTCAAACAGCTATCGATGACTTTAGTTACCTCATTTTTTCCAACAGGAGGATTTTTTAATAAAGTTTTGGTAGCATTTGGTCATGCTGACTTACGTTGACTTTAAAAAAATCACTGTTATTTATAGCATAGTATTATATTTAAACACTGCAAATTTATTTTGTGATTTCTCCCTCATAATTTAAAAATACTTAAAAATCAAGGCCGAAGTAAATGTTCTATATAAATTAAGTGTCCTATGGTAATAAGATCACCTCCTCCTCAAATCCCTATTATAGAATAATTTTGTATTTCTTTACAGTTTCCATATGCTGATATTTAAATATGAAAGCAGTAAAGTTTTTCTTATTTTGCATTTGGCTAATACTATGTTATTTCTTACTCAGAGCTCTCCAATGATTGTTCTTTGAAGAAAAATATACTTATTCCTTACATTATTGTTTATAGAATATTGTTCATCTGACATGTAAACTATTTTTTCTACACTTAGGTAGCATAAAGAGGACTCCATGATGCATTTAGATTTGAATACTAACTATTACATTCCTAGGAGAGCATTCTTTTTGGATTTTTAAAAAGCAAATGCAATTAAGTCAGTATCAGTTAAAGAATTTCGTATGTAATACTGTTAGGAAAAAAAGTTAGGAAAAGCAATTGGGCAGTTGACTATGGAGTGCATCTTTCTATAGTTGAGGAAAGTGAAGTTTAGCAAGGTTAATGTGCCTGAAGTCAAACAGCCAGCATGTTCTGGGGCAGGATTTCATCTTCTCTGCCTGGCTTCCATTCCTGTCCTTTAACTGCAAGTTGCTGGGTCTGAGAAGAACAGAGAAGTCACCTCACTGGCTCTGCCACCCCATCACTCTTCCACTCTGCGTAAATCACCATTTGTAGGACTCAAGAGTTTTGTTATTTATGAAAATGAAAATCATCTCTATAGTTTTATTTTTAAATCCTTGTTGGTTTTTATATTTGATTCCTATAGAGTCCTTTAAATGTGATTTGTGGTTTTTTTTTTTTTTTTGTTTGTTTACCTATCACAGAGACCAGTTTTCTTTCTTGTTTCCTAGACACTTTCAGAATGAACAAAGTTTTGATTCCTATCAAAAGTTCTTAAAAATCATAGTAAATAAGGTCTGCTTAAAGCAGCGGTTCTCAACCAATGGGTCTCGACCCACAGGAACTATATTAAAGGGTTGCGGCATTAGGAAGATTGAGCACCACTGTCTTACAGGGTAGCCAGTTACGGTAACAGTCCTATGAGACCGGTTGGATATAAAAGTATGATTGTCGTGGTGGAAACCTCAACTCCGTTTGTTAACACTGACTTCTGTTGGGTGATTTTTGACTTAACTTTTATGGTCAGTGATATTCTCAGCAGGATAAAAAGCAATTTTTTGAAGGTAGTTATAAAAACTCCTTCTCTATTCACTAGGATCCATAGATAAGGGACTTGAGTGTCTCCCAGGGTGGTTACAGATGGACTCTGGCAGGAAAAGAGGAAAGAGTATTTGATTACCCTGCAGGAGGAGAACTGCCTGGTGCATGGGAGACAATTGGCTTTCCGCCTTCTTAACCCACCTATCCCATTGACAGAATTTGACTCTGTTTTGTGGGATGTAAGAGCTCTGTAGCATGTGCCTTGTAGTGAACCGATTGTGTTTGCTGGCTAGATCCTACAACAATGACAAACATCCCACGATTCCGAGGACAGATGGCTGGACTATAAATTTCAAAATGCTCGTGTCAAATCTATTGTGCAAAGCTTCTCGTTACAATATTGATAGCTTAACATACAGCTGTAACTGCTGCTTTCTGATCCTCCTTATTTTTGTCTTATGGTTTAAATGAATAATGTCATTACTACTTTAAAAGCCACTGAAAATTTTTAAATTAGATTAAATTGTCAAAGTGCATAAGGGATGTTCGTCTCCCTCTGTCCTTGTGTTAATTAATGATTTGTAAGGAGTGCTCCACGGGTGAATTTACCCTCTGCATGGTTGAAATTCTGACTTGACTGCTTGTTTAATGTGGAGTCAAACCGATACAGAAAGAAAATGCTCCAAAAAGACTCCTTTTCCTAAGGTTTAAAACTATTTCAGGAATGGCAAGGTGGTTAACAATTTTTATAATACCGACAACATGCATGACTCTCAAACATTGGTGTGTGCACATTTTATTAATAGCTTAAAGTAGTATTTGTTCTTTACCATTGTTTTTGAAATGAGCATTTGTCTATGTTGCCATTGTTATTTTTTTTTAAAAATTGTAGTGGATCAGTGTTTCATTTTCAGAATACATACTAAATCAGTCCTTAGTATAATGGGAAAAGGTTATAAATGTTATGAACACATTGTTCAGTACCTTTTCCTCTTTTGCACATTACCTAGCCATCCTCTTTTCAAGAAAAGTTAGCTCAGCTAGATCATTAAGCTCATGTTTTTATGAGTGGTACACTACACTAACAGGTATAAATTATATTTCCTGTTGCTAGTTTCCTGGGTAAGCGCGTTTTCTTAAATAGTCCATACTATTCTTTATTTCCAGGTCTTTATAGAGGAAGTGACTATAAATAGTCATAGAAGTTAAATTTTGTCTCACAATATACTTTTCTTTTAATCTGGAAGCATCCTGAACCATTTTAGAAATGTTTTCTTTTTTTTAACCCCCTAAGATAGTACATCCAAAAGAAGTTTTTCATAATAACATTCAAAGACATATTCTTGTCTGGCCACAGTGGCTCACACCTATAATCCTAGCACTCTGGGAGGCCGAGGCAGGTGGATCACTTGAGCTCAGGAGTTTGAGACCAGCCTAAGCAAGAGTGAGACCCTGTCTCTACTAAATGTAGAAAAACTAGCCGGGTGTTGTGGTGGGCGCCCGTAGTCTCAGGTGTTTAGGAGGTTGAGGCAGAAATTTCTTGAGCCCAAAAGACTGAGGTTGCTGTGGGCTATGTTGACACCACAGCACTCTCCCCAGCAGAGTGAGACTCTGTCTCAAAAAGAAAAAAATAAAGACATATTATTATATTAAAACAATGTTGGCTTTAACAGCAATTAGATCAGTGCCTTGTGCTTTATTTGGCCTGATGGAAGAATGCATGATGCCAGCTGTAAAAATACTTAGATTAATGTATTTAATTAATATCTAGATAGACTACCATAAAAAGACTATTATGGGACTGTTCTGTTATATAAGCGCAATAACTTGTTTCTCAAGTGCATTTAGAAAAGAACAACTCATACCTTCCATTTAAACTCATAGGTTTTTTTGTTGTTGTTGTTTGTTTGCTTTGGCAGTTCACAGGTGGATTTTTCATTTTGTTTCTTTTTGCATCCGTCCCTTTACGGGTTATGGTCCGATGCTCTCGTTGCATTTCCTGGATGGTGCATTTAACCTTTCATATTAGTCCTTGTTCTGCTGAGTCTCTGCTTCGTTTTTGCCCAGGGTATCCCTGTGTTTCCACCTGGGAAAACACAAGCCATGTGTGTGATCTAGTTTGCAAGGACTTTAATCTGTTTTTGGAATTTGTAACAATCCGTGTTTTGCTATGAGGTGAAGCCTCTGGAAGGCTGCGTGTCTGCCCCTTTGCAGATGCTTTTAATGACCCCTTAGCACTGTCCTACCAAGACGCTTCTGGTTGTTTTCATATCACTTTCAGGAAGACACAAGCAAAATAAATATCAAAACTTTTTTAGCAAAATAAAAAATGTCGTGTGCACAGGGCCTGGCATTCTTCTGCACCCTATTGCAAGGCCTTGCTGACTTAGCCCCAGACCCAAAGAATAAGAAGACCATCTTCCCATGTAGCCGTGTGGTGGCTCCAGGATCCGTGGCAGGCATTGAATTGTACGGTTGATGACCAGTTCCTCCGATTGCATTGACTTGTTAAGCACCAAGACTTATAATTTTCTTTTGACAAAATGGAAAAACAGTTGATTTGTGACCTTTCTTTTCCTTGAATTTGGAAAATGGGATGAATTATGGAAAGCCAGTTATCACTATGATTTGAATTCCACATTTTTAAAAGCCTTTCCCCCACAAATGCAAAACATAGTGATCCCATTAGTGTTGGACATTGCCATGGGTTCTGTGAAAGGAGGGGGCCACTGCCCTTTCACATCTGAAAAGGGAATGCTGCAAAGATGTAACAACTTGTCTTCCAAAGCACAGGCTGGACTGGCAGTGCATCAGAACCACTTCCTAAGAACTCAGTTTATGAGAATTAGGAATAAATGGCCTGAAAGGATAAAGGATAAAGTTGTTAAAGAGGAAGTTGTTTATCATGTTTAAAAAAAAAAGTGCTTAATTTTTTTTTACTCGGATGTCTTTTAACTGGCCATCTGGTTTTCAATAGTGACCAGCTGAAGAACTATCCTGATATAATTAAACCTAGCTGTCATAATTGGGTATAATTGGACAATAAATTATCTTAGGTTTCTGGCCAGCAATTAATATCACTGATGTTCTAAACTTTAATTTTAACAGTATTCATTTGGTAGACCGTATTGCTTAATATGTGTGTGTGTGTGTGTGTGTGTGTGTGTGTGTGTGAGAGCCAGTCTCTTAAACTTAATTTTATATGCTCAAATTAACAGTTTTGTGCACTTGGGCAGGTTACTTGGCTTTCCTGGGCTTCAATCTACCCACTTCTAAAATGAAGATCAGAGGGGTACTTATATAATTAAGTAGTTGTAAGAATTAAACGAGTTAAAGTGAACATTTGAGGGAGGGGGACGGGGGCCATGGTGTGTGGCACACCTCTTGGGGGCTGGACACAATAATAAGAGGGTCTTTACCTAACAAACACAATCAGTGTAACTTAATTCTTCATACCCTCAATGAATTACAAACAATTAAAAAAAAAAGTGAATATTTGAGATGTGTTGATTATTTTATTTCATATGTATATTAAAATTAATTGCAGTTTAGATTGAGATGATAAAAGTAAGAGATTCCAAGTGTTTGCTCAATCTGTATACCAGTAGCAAAAAATTCGAGTAAAGAAGCTTGAAACCATAGAGGCTCTGTGTTTCCCCTAACCACAGCATAGGGTGACTGTGAGGTGAATCAAGTAACTCCGTGAGGGTATGAAGGACCCAAGTTGTCCTCTCTTTCCTCTTGGTCATCCTTGGCATCTAGGCTGGCTCTTCTCAGCATCTCAGAAGAGTGGTATCACTGTCACACACTTTCTAGCAGTATGATCTATCCCCCAGACCTTCAAAAGATTTCACTTGGTATCTTGTGAGTTAGAATTAGATCTCTTGCCTTTTTTTCTAAGCAAATCCTGAAATGGAATAAAATTGCTGCGAGTCCCATGACCAACCAGAGAAAAATAGATACCTGAAAAAATTATAGTTCTGTTAGTGAGGAAGGATGGTATTAACTAGAATGGGCACTGAGTTGTCATTTGTGGTGTTGTATACATAAATAACATCTATCTACATTTATCATTATCTATATCTGTTGTATAGATAAATAACATTTATCTATAAAACAACACAAATGACGCAACAGACAACACTGAATAACTCAGTGTTACTAAATAAACTCAGCGTGTGTAAATAAATAGGCTAACACTTAGGTGTGTATTACCTATCTACTGGGGATGGTTTAATTGACATTTCATTAAACATAATTTATGTATATAAAACTTCTATTCACACAAACCCTTTGGGGTGGAAATTATTAATTCCATTTCATAGATTGAGAGGGTCAGTAGTCCAATATAATGAACAAATAACTGCTGACAGATATGCGAATCTCTAAAGTTGTGCCTTTCCCTCTATAACGTGTATCATATAATTTTTTAAATCCCTTTTAAGCATCAAGATATAACATGGACATTTTTTTCCCACTTTAAAATACACATTTTAAACTTTGATCTTTCTCCTCCCCTCCCCTCTTTTTTTTAAAAGAAGAGCTTTATTGATAATACAATTTATATACCCTAAAATTAGCCTTTCAAAGCATGCATTTCAGTGGTTTTTAATATGTTTAAGGTGCATGCAACCATCAGTGCTGCTTCTATTTTAGGACATTTTCATCATCCCCAAAGAAACCTCACCCGTTGTCAATGACTCCCGTTGTCTCCCGACCTCCTCCCGGCCCCAGGTAACCGCAGGTCTGCTTTCTGTCTACGGAGTTGTCTATTGTGAACATTTCATTCAGTCTTTTATGTCTGGCTTTTTTTCACTTAGTGTAATGTATTAAAACATACTCAGTGCTTCATTCTTTTTTTACTACTGAATGATACTCTTGTGTATGAATATACCACATTTGGTTCCTTCATCCTGTTGATGGACATTTGGGTTGTGTCTCCTTTTTGGTTATCAGCGATTAATGCTGTACTGAACGTTTGTGAACTAGTGTTTGTGTGGATGTATGCTTTAAGTTCTCTTGGGTTTATACCTAGGAATGGAATTGCTGGGTTTCTAAGGAAGTGCCAGGCTTTGTAAAGTAGCTGCACCATTGATGATCCGTTTCCATCGTAGTGTGAGCAAGTTCTGACTTCTCTGTGGCACCTTTGTCATCTGTCTTTTCTATTACAGCCATTTTAGTGGGGCAAGTGGTGTCTCACTGTGGCTTTCATTTATATTTCCCTGGTGGGTGATGATGCTGAGGATCTTCTCATGCGCTTATTGGCTGTTTGCAGATTTTCATTGGGGGAAATGTCAATTCAAATTTTTTGCTCAGTTTTGATTCTCTGATTTGTCCTTTTATTGTTGAGTTGTAAGTGTTTTCCCTTTCCTCACTTTTAAAGACAAGGTCTCATTCTGTTTCCCAGGCTGGAGTGCGGTGGTATCATCATAACTCACTGCAACCTCAAACTCTTGTGCTCACAGGATCCTCATCTTGCCCAACTAATTTTTTTTTTTTTTTTTGAAGACAGAGTCTTACTTTGTCACCCTTGGTAGTGTGCTGTGATATCAAAGCTCACAGCAACCTCAAACTCTTGGGTTCATGCGATTCTCTTGCCTCAGCCTCCCAAGTAGCTGGAACTATAGGTGCCCGCCACAACACCCAGCTACTTTTTTTTAGAGACGAGGTCTCGCTCTGGCTCAGGCTGGTCTCGAACCTGTGAGCTCAGGCAATCCACTTTGTCTCAGCCTCCCAAGTGCTAGGACTACAGGCATGAGCCAGTGCACCTGGCCTAATTTTTTTATTTTTAATTTTTTCCTTAGATAGAATCTTGCTGTGTTGCCCAGGCTGGTCTTGCCCTCCTGACCATAAGGAATCCATCCTCCTGCCATAGCCTCCTAAAGTGCTGGGAGTACAGGCATGAACAACTATACTATGCCTATACTCTTAATTTTTGAGATGTTATATTGAGAAACAAAAAGAGTTCTTTATTTTTGTTTATACTTAAAATGTTATGATGTTTGTAACCTGAGTAACTGAATGAATGATGATGCAAAATTTGGTTGTATTTAGAGGGGTGAATGATTGTAGTTCAATTGTTAGTGTAGGATTGAGTTAATTGGTGTCATGGACTTAGAAAATGAATCTTCTTTAAAAAATGAATGGGAGTTGCTAGTTTTACTTGGTTAAAAAGAGCGTATTCTTTTCTGCCCCTGTCCTCTCTCCAGAAGATGTTGGTGTTTCATTTGGTTGAAGCTATTTATATTCTGTTTGGTTTTAAAAAATTAGTTTTAACATTTGTAGAAGTGACAGACTTAAAAATATAAAACTGGGGATCCTTCCATAGAAGATTGGACAAGAGACTTGGAAAACAAACGAAAAACCCGAGTGGAACTTACAGAGGAAACACATGTGTGATTCTGGTGCTCCTGACGCCACTCTGGAGCCTGAGGCTCCATGCCTGTCTGATGGAAGGAAACGTGGTAGACATCGGTTGATGTTTCCCAGTAATCCCCAATTACTAAGTCTGATGTGGGAAATGCCACTCTAACATGGTTTTCCTACTGTACCTGGTTTCCTACTGTACCTGATTTTGTATAAGGACACATGGAAATCAGAAATGACAAATAGCGGTTTGGGAACAAGGGGAAGAAAGAAACTAAAGCAGTTGGTAAACTGTTAGCAAAATAAGATTCCCTCTCTCTCACCTTTATAATTGCCGTGCTGAACACTGTGTTAGATGAGACGGAGTCGTTTAGGCTGGGCGTGGTGGCTCATGCCTGTAATTCTAGCACTCTGGGAGGCTGAGGCGGGTGGATTGCTTGAACTGAGTTCAAGACCAAACTGAGCGAGAGCCCATCTCCAGCCGGATAGTTATGGCAGGTGCCTGTAGTCCTAGCTACTCAGAGGCTGAGGGAAAAAGATCGCTTGAACCCAGGACTCTGAGGGTGCTGTAAGCTATGACACCACAGCCCTCTACCCACAGAGTGAGACTCTGTCCCACAATCCCCCAAAACATAAAGATTAAAGTTATTTAATTCCTAGAGATCAAAAAGGCTCAAGGGTGCTGGAAAAAGGGATTGTCAAGAAGTTCTGATTTTCTTTTATTTTTTTGCTTTTTTGGAGACAGAGTCTCACTTTGTTGCCCTTGGTAGAGTGCTATCAAGTTATAGCTCACAACAACTTCAAACTCTTGGGCTCAAGCAATCCTCTTGCCTAAGCCTCCCAAGTAGCTGGCACTACAGGCGCCTGTCACAACGCCCAGCTATTTTTAGAGACGAGATCTCACTCTGGCTCAGGCTAGTCTCGAACCTATGAACTCAGGTAATCCGCTCACCTTGGCCTCCCAGAGTGCTAGGATTTCAGGTGTGAGCAACCTCGCCTGGCCAAGAAGTTCTGATTTTTCTTATTCCCTCTCTTATCTCACTGTTCCAAGATTAGAGACACCAGTCCAAGATTAGCGTGTAATTTGCACCCCATTGGGAGCATCCAAAACAGTATTTCCCGCACCCTTCTTACGAGTCAGGATCGGAACCTCAGCTACACGCTTGATGTTGAGTAGCAATGCCACCTCCTTTATCTGTTTTTTTTTTTTTTTTTTTAATTTTTCTTTAAAACTTTATCCCAAGTTGTCCAGAGGGAAGAGCTGAGAGCAAGTTGAAATAAAATTCTCATATTCTGTATGAAAATGTTGAGTGAGTTCCAAACACCTCATCAGATTAAGGTGAGGTGCTGACGCTTACTTCCCAGCTGTCCTTTGCGGCTCATGAAGACGTGATCACGATATATTTAACAACAACATTGTCTCAAAAGAAAAAGACTTAAAAATGAATGAACTTGGTGGATAGGCTGTGTTGTCTGCCGTTTTCCAATTATACCTCCCCAAGTAACTGGCGGCCGGCCCCCATTCTTGAAAAGGCTTTGCCCCCCAGGAACTTTTACAATAAAATTCTTGCATCTGTTAACACTAACTTTCAAGCGTAGGATTGTTGCTAGTAGGAGAGTCATTTACTAAAATAAACTTGCAAAAATGGATAACACAGAGGAAGCAAAAACCAAGTATATTTTTACTTGGTAGTTTTCCGAGGGATTGTGCTGGGCTTGTGTCCTTTTGCCATTATCATGTCCTTCCCATGTAACCGCCCCTTCAACTCTTTAAATATTTGAGTGAGAATTGATGAATAGAAAAATATCTGGGGTCAGTGCCTGTAGCTCAGTGGCTAGAGCGCCAGACACATACACTGGAGCTGGCGGGTTAGAACACAGCCCAGGCCCACCAAACAGCAGTGACAACTACAACCAAAAAAGAGCTGGGCGTTGTGGCGGGTGTCTGTAGTCCAGGCTACTTGGGAGGCAGAGGCAAGAGAATCGCTTAAGCCTAAGAGTTGGAGGTTGCTGTGAGCTGTGATGCTACAGCACTCTACGGAGGGTGACCTAGTAAGATTCTGTCTCAAAAAAAACAAAAAAAATTAACAATAAACTGCTTGTCCTAAGTATCTACAGTGTCATTTAGTTTTTCTTCATGGCCAAGTTCTGAACAATGGCTGTTGTGGATTTTAGGAATATTAATATTATTGCTTATGCGACAGAATCAATGGAAAAAAATATTCGATGTCTAGCAAAGCCAGGAGAATCTCAGAAAAGGAAAATATGTATATTTTTTGCTATGATTTCTTCTTCAGGAATCATGGTTATGTAGTTTCTCATATTCAAGTCAGAAAAGTTAAATACTTTTTATAGGAAGCCAGAAATTTACCAACATTTTTAATTATTCTGAAATTGTATGTGTACAATGAGAGATACTGCTTTCTTGCTGCAGAAAATTGAGGTATATGAGCTATGTCAGCCTCTAATTCAAACTTTTAAAATTCTTTTACTTAAAAATGAAACAATACCCATCTCTCTCCAGTGAGTCATTTGAAATGCCTGTTTCTACACACTGTGAACAGTTGCAGTTCAGCTCCCAGGATCATTTCAACTCGTAGCCATTGTGCTCATCTTCGTTTGATGAGCACTAACAGCATAAGCCTTGGAAGTGCATTTTTGTCACTATAGTCACTTCTGTTCTCAATTAGTGAGTAAGGTCAAATTATATCACTGTCCTGGGAGCCGTTCTTCTCATCACTATTGTGTGTCTTTCTGTTGGGTGAGTACATCTATTTATTAAACTGTGGAATAATAATTTGCTGAGGAAATTATGACATTGATGAGTGTGCATTCACTTAAGGAACCTTGATTTGCTGGGATGTTAAAAAGGTAGCAGTCTTGTTTTCTCTTTGGTTGGAATGTGTCTGTTCCTCTGACTGCTGTCCAGGGCAGTGTAGCAGGAATTCAGATCTCAGTGTTTCTGTTCTCCCTTAGAAAATACTGAGAAAGGCCTGGAGGCTTACAGTTTCTTAAAAGTAGAGCTTTAAAAAAAAAAAAAAAATACAGCTCTTGCTATTTCTCTAACATTTGTTTATGAACCCTGCCTAAAAATACCTGGGTAATTCCAAGTACTTAACAATTACAAATAAGAGGCCACAAGTTCCACCTAAGGCATGGGTTTGAGAAAATCATAACAATTTGGTATCAATTAGCCTACAAGCCTTTTAATCTAGGATCGGTGAAAAATACTGTTTTGCCAATAAAATCAATGCAGTCAGATTGAGCTCCTCTAAGACATGTGCACAGTTAACTAAAATATTAAGGCAGAGCATGGTACCTATAAAGCAGACACGTGGAAGTACAGAGGAATTACAAAGAGGAAATGCTTTGGCACCCAGGACTCAAAAAATCTTAAAAGGAGGTGGTCTTAGAGCTGAACTTTGTTGGTGGGGAACACAGGGGGGACAAGCTTTTAATTCTAAGGAAGAAATTGATTCCAGGCAGAGGGAGTGGCAAATATGTGGCTTTGAAAGGACTGTATATTTATGTAATTAGTAATTGGTTCAGTATAATTGGAATAAAGATAACTATGTACACTTTGTGGGGAAGTAGACGTTATGTGATGGAAGCTGAGGTGTAGACACATTCTTTGGCCTACTAGAGCTCCAGCCTCTTGCAAATTAAGGGTAGTAAAGTTAAGGAGGCTTCCAGAAAAGGCCGAGACCTCACTCCCAATCACATCTGACTGGACACTTTGAGGAAATGAGTTAGTAGGAATAGTAAGTATTTTATCCTTTACTCTACGTATCCAGGCAGTAGGTTGCTATGTGATTCTTGCTTGTAATTCCACATGGCTAATAGAATGAAGCAGAATGCCCATTAACTTCAACTATCAAAAAACTTTGTGACAGCATCCACTCAGATTGGGTTTGGACTGAGAAAATAAGTCTCCAAAATAGCAGTGCTGGGGTCACTTGGGGTGTAGCAAGGGAACATATTAATATAATACCTTAAGGCCGGTGGTGGTGGCTCACACCTGTAATCCTAGCACCCTGGGAGGCCGAGGTGGGTGGATTGCTTGAGCTCATAGGTTTGAACTAGCCTGAGTCAGAGGGAGACCCTGTCTCTACTAAAAATGCAAACACTGAGGCAAGAGGATTGCTCGAGCCCAAGAGTTGGAAGTTGCTGTGAGCTATGACATCATGGCACTCTACCCAGGATGACAGTTTGAGACTCTGTCTTGTCCCCCCCCCCCCAAAAAAAAAAAATACACACATACACACACCTATATATAATAGCTTAGTATTTTGTAGCAAAGAGATGCTCAGTCCACAGGTAAAGTGAGTAGGAGCCAAGAAATGTTTCCCATTGTCTACAGAGTACAGAGAGGCATGTATGTCCGTACTTGTGACACTTAGTCCATAATACATAGTCATTTTCATCTTAGATTGAAAACTAGCCCTGGGAAAATAATAATCATCGTAATAAATTTGTCCTTTGTATTTTCTTGGTGTTCTGTTTATTCGGTGGGCGTACACTATTTCCTGTGTTCTGTGGTAGGCACTGAGGATGGTAAATAAGTAAAGCAGGCCCCCCCCCCCCACTCCAAGTAGCTTAGTGGTTTCCCCCCCCCAAGCCAACATACTCAGGAATAAACACACATTCTGACAGCAACAGTGGCCTCCTTGGCAAGGGTGGAGGAAGAGAGGTGATGGAGTTGGTGTTGTCTGGCACATAGCCTGCTCAGTTATTGATCCTTTACGCAGGGTGAGCCCCGGGTCCGCTGAGCATTGCTGAGCTAGGGGCTGAGGAACAAGATTACACCAACAGTTACACGGTCCTTTATCACTGTGGGGATTTAAAGTGGAAAATCCCCCCCCAACCCCAGCATACATATTGGCTTGGCTTGGGAGTGGAGTGACATCAGGGTATTTATGTGGGAAGAAGGATTTTTTGTTTGAGATCGGCAGGTACCAGGGCACAAACGATTGGGTTACAGTGTTTGTTAGGTAAGGTCCCTGTTGTGGCTGTGTCCTCCCCCCACTGGTGTGCCACACCCTTACATTGTGGGCATTAGGAAGGAGCACACCAGTTCCCCCTCTCCAGCCCTCTTCCCCCCCCACCTTGAATTAAACGGAGTTTTTCTCTTGTGTGGGCGTACCTTCATTCCTCAACTGGCTTTGTATTAGTATTGCGTACATAGGATACTTGCTTTTCCATTCATGTGATACTATACTGAGAAGACTGTGTCTCAGCTTCTTGCAGGTGAACACACAAGGTGCCCCGCCTCTATCTTCTTTATGGCTGAATCGTCTTCCATGGTGTGCACACACCACAGTGGATCCATTCCTGGGTTGGCGGACATTTAGGTTGTTTCCACATCTTGGTGATTGTGAATTGAGCTGCGATAAATAATCTAGTGCAAATGTCCTTATGATAATCTTTTTTCTTCTGGGTAGATGCCCAGTTGGGATCGCAGGATTAAGTGGAAGGTATATTTTGAGTTCTTTGAGGATTCTCCATACTTCTTTCCAAAGATGTCTATCAGGATTTTGTATGAGAGATACAATTTTTGAACAGGAATATCCTTTTATAGATATTTAGGGTGTGAAATGTAGTATAGGACAGTGGACTAGGGGAAAAAAAAGGGTTTGTGAGGGAGGGTTAGTTAACCTTTGAAGTTCATGACTGGACTCGATGTGGACAGAAAAAAAAATCAACGTTCTTAACTTTGTTCATCTAAATTTTCTTTGAGTAGAGGCAGCACAGTTGTCTTAAGTCCCTTATTGCACATACAATGGATGTTAGGCTATATTCAATTGCATTTCTTAATGTTCCACATAACAAAAGCCAAGTCAATTTAGCTTAAGTAGAAAAGAAAACAAAATTGTTATGCTGCAAGTATTTTTTTTTTTTTTCTTCCATTCTTCTTTTGCACGCTCCTCCTGGCTCTGTGGACTTGACTCAAACACACCAAATGCTCGCGTCTTCAGGCCTTGACATACATTTATTTATTTATTCATTTATTTATGACAGAGTTTTACTGTGTCGCCCCTAGGTAGAGTGCCATGGTGTCACACAACCTCAAACTCCTGGACTTAAGTGATTCTTTTAAGCCTCCCAAGTAGCGGGGACTACAGGCGCCCGCCACATCGCCCAACTATTTTTGGTTGCAGTTGTCATTGTTGTTTAGCAGGGCCCTGCTAGGTTCAACCCTGCCAGCCTCAGTGTATGTAGCTGGCCCCCTACTCACTGACCCATAGGCACCGAGCCTGCAAGGATTCTTTCTTGCCTCAACTAGCAGAAAGTTGGTGGAAACCGGAAATAGAAGGACTTCAGGAACTCCAGAAGTACTTGTGTTCAGTCTCTAAATTCGGCTTTCTTCAGACTTCTGCTTGCTGCTGCTTTCCCCCAGTTGCTTTCCTTGCCTCTGTGTGCCTCACAATGCTAAGTTTTCCTTATGATAATTCTAGCCACAAGGAGATGTCTCTCTCTCAGTCTACCTCTAGGTTCTCTGGAGAGAGAATGTAGCTGGTCCAGCTTAGACCAGGGATCCAACCCTGATCTCATCAGTGGTGGCTAGAAGGAGGTGGTACCAGGTGGTGTCCGTGAGGATAGAGGCCGTGGCTGAGCGTGAGGAGGCAGAGTCATGCAGAACAGCTGTGTCTACAAGGGCACATTCCTTTGGATGGTTGGTGTAGGAAGGTGTGTGCGTAGGTGGATGGATCTATTTCTCAGAGAACGGGGGACAGCTTGGCTAAACTGGCCTTATAAGATACACACAATTACAAAGACTAAAACATTGAGGGCCTAAGAAAAATAAGAATAAAATATAATGTAAAAGATGAGCATACAGCCATGGAAATCACATGATCGCCTTGGTTTAAGGCTTGCTCAGTTTTAAAGCAAAAACTTAAGGCATTCATTATTCCATAATGTTTTTGTTTGTTTGTTTGTTTGTTTTGTTCCTCAGTTTTCCTAGTACAGTGGTTCTCAACCTTCCTAATGCTGCAACCCGTTAATACAGTCCAAAGGGGTCGTGACCCACAGGTGATAACCGCGGTCCTAGGACATCCTTTTCTTACATATGCCGTATGAAAGATTGTCTTCTCGTTGAATTTATAAAGGGAAAGAAACTTCCCATCATTGTCTTCAAGTAGAAAAGTGGCTGCATCATTTTATTGGGATGGGCTGGGGCCACATAATTCATGTCTTTGAAGCTAACATTCAAATTGCCGTTCTTTATTATTTTTTAGAGCGATTTTAGGTTTCCAGCAAAATTGAGCTACAGGCACAGAAATCTCCCGTATGACCCCTACCACCACACATGCAGGGGCTGCCCCATTATCACATGCCTACAGCAGTCATACTTTTGTTACAAGGATGGACCTACTTTGACACATCATTTTCACCCAGCGTCCACAGTTTATGTTAGGGTTCACATTCAGTGTTAGTACATTCTATGGATTTTGACAAATGTATAATGACTTTGTTCACACCATGAAGTTTCACTGCCTTAGACATTTTCTCTGTTCTTGTCTATCCTGCCCTCCCCTGAACTACTGTTCTTAAAAGACTGTATCAGTCTCTTCACTTTGAACCAATTAATTGATTCTCAGATACTGGACCCATCTCAACATCTTATTAATAGTTTTTTAGATTCTCTCTCTGAATGAACACCTTTAGCTACTTTTCTCATTGTGAAGAGTTAGTGTGGTTTTCATAAAAATGTATCAGTTCCTCCTATTGATATTTTAATTTTAAATGTTGATTATTTAAAAAAGGGGGCCCCAATACTGTGACATTCTTATACCTAACGTGAAAGTATGTTTTGTTGCCTTTGACCTTAATTGTAACTTGTTATATTAAGTTTCTTTTCACCTAACATTAGTTCTTTTGTAACTGTTGGGATTATTTACCTTAGAAAGTAAAGTCTTTATGCTATGAGAAATTTATATTCTCCCTTTTAAATTATTTAAGAATGAAGCATGATTTTAAGCCAGGTGCTAGACATTCTAACTCCCTGTTTAAAAAAGGCAGTCATTAAAATTAGGTACAAAGAAAGATCTTAAAGCTACCTTTGTTCAGAATCTTTCGCCTTTTTCATACATTGAAAACATTTGTCAACACTTCATTACTTACATGAAGTATAAGTTAATGATGCACAAAGTTTAAAACCTCTTATATTCAATTAGAGGACCTATTAGCTTTGAAAGCAGTAAATAATAATTGGCATTTACTGAATTTTAAATAGGATCTACATGTTACATTTCTGTTTTAGAGTGCATATAACATTTTGCGTTATGCTGTGAAAACTCGATGTTTTGAGACTGGCGTTACCTTTTATCATTTAACCTAAACTCTTCCTGATTTTAATGTGGAATATTTCCTCCCTTTAATTGCTAACATGTTTTTGGAATATTTATACACAATTTTTAAGGTGCTAATTGGCACTAGAGTAGCGGGTGGATGGTGAACTGTTCGGATCAACATTAACTTGAAGCATATCCACAATCAATTTCTGTATCCTGGCCTGGAATTGCTGGCGTTTGTGTGTTAAATGCATCACTAGTCTAGCAGTAAAAAGCATAAAACAGCAGTAGGCGGTTTTAGTATTTACCTTACCAGAGCCTGGAGATGTCAGCCAGTGGGTCTGCCTTGGCAGAATTTGAGAGTCTTTATATTGTAAGTGTGATGGTGAGGGCTGTGGTCTCCTTTTGTACTACTACCTGCTTATGTGTGTGTTACAGCTCATTTGGTCCAGTGGGGTTTAAAAAACCCAAAGCGAACCATTCTTCTAAAACCCCAACATTTGATTGATGTGTTTCATGCTTTTATTTTGTTCCCTTGTTTGCCTTTCGCTTCCTGCTTTTATTCCCTGATTTCCTTTCGTTTGTAATTTGCTATCCTCAGCATGCTCCAGGAACGCCATGCACGCCAGGACGCTGAGTTTGCTGCTCTGAGCAAGACATCACTATCTTTCTCTCTCTCTCTTTTTGTTAAGTTTTCAACAAACATTGTCTTTTATATTTGTAGATTTGCGGGGTCCGTTGCACATTTACTACATGGGTATAGTGCGTATGGTGACGTCCCGGCTTTTTGTGTAACTTTATACTCAGTGTTTATCCTCCCTTCTTACGTTTACCCTGAGAAGTTGCCATTTATCTACCCAATATACGATTTTTACCATAATTACTTGGTTTTGCTACTTATGTTGTTTTGTTCTTTTTTTTTTTTTTTTGTTAAAAGACTTTCAAAGGCTATGTTTCTCAGAATGCATAACCTGGCTTGGAATCATAGTACCGAGGGCATTTACTTTTCTTTTTCCTTTGTTAATGTAATAATCTCATTCATTCTCTGTCTCTCCCCCCCCACCCTAAGTCTCACTCTGTGGCTCTGGGTTGGGTGCCATGGCATCATCATAGCTCAGCTTCACACTCTTGGGCTCAAGTGATCCTCCTACCTCAGCCTCCCGAGTAGTTGGAACTACAGGTGCCTCCTGCAGTACCAGGCTAGTTTTTCTATTTTTGGGTAGAGGCGGGGTCTCACTCTTACTCAGGCTGGCCTTGAACTCCTGAGATCAAGCAATCCACCCTCTTTGGCCTTGCAGAGTGCTGGGATTATGGGCCTGAGCCACTGCACCTGGCCTCCAGGGCATTTTCTTACTTGGCTCCTTGGGTCTTGCTCAGAGCAGAGATGCAGCCCTTTCTACCATTCTGACCCACGAGTGTTTGGTCACCACTGCAGTGCCCAGTTACTGATTTCTGCAACTCCTAGCCTGGCTGCTGAGAGTGTCTGAGACTGTTTCCCAGGCTCAGCTGGTGGGTTGATAGGTGGCAATTTGCCCCCACTCTCCTAATCCTCACCAGGATACCACATAGGGTGTGCTTACATCTACTTAAAGTCCACCCTATGGGCGGAGCCTGTGGCTCAGTGAGTAGGGTGCTGGCCCCATATACTGAGGGTTGTGGGTTCAAACCTGGCCTCAGCCAAATGGCAACAAAAAGTAGCTGGGCGTTGTGGCGGGCGCCTGTGGTCCCAGCTCCTCGGGAGGCTGAGGCAAGAGAATCGCCTGAGCCTAAGAGCTGGAGGTTGCTGTGAGCTATGCCGTCAGGCACTCTACCGAGGGTGATAAAGTGAGACTGTCTCAAAGATAAAAAAGCCCAAAGTCCAGTTCATGGCCCAGCTGTTGAGTTGCATCATTTAGTATCGTTTCATGGAGCTTGTGAGTATTTGAAGTGGCTGCTTCATCTGAGGGCATTAGAGCCACTCCAGGTTGGTACCGTGGTAAAGTTCCAGTAGGTTTTACTCTTGTTCATTTTAATGACAGTGTTTTGATATTTTAAATGCTTTTTCAGTCCATTTATTAAAAATTGCTTAAAATTTAGAATTAGTCATAGGCAAGAGTTAAAATAGTTGATTCTTGGAAAGAGTAAACTTGAATTTAAATGATTGTTTTCTCCGAAGTTAGATTTATTGTCTGAAACACTACGTCTGAAATGTCTGTGATGGCCAGAGTTTTTACCCATGTTGCTGCCTAAAACACAATATTTTAAGCTTTCATAGTTTCACGATGTCTTTCTTTTGCCTCAGTTCATGACCAGCTCTTTTTTTGTGACTGGGTCTAAACAAAAAATAATTCGGTAGTGACGGCCACACTGGTTTGCCCCTCGGTTGTTCTGAGAGATTTTTGTCTCTGAAAAATGCATCGGCTAATTAGTCCTCGAGGCGTCTCCTGTGAGGTCCCCCTGCCTGTGGTTTCTTCTGGGTCTCTGGTTGGGGGAGCATTTGGGGAGCACGTTAGTTTGGCCTCTTTTCCTTGTGGCTGCCCTTGCAACCTTGCCTGAGGAAAGTCCGAGCCATAAACAACGTGCTTCTCTGTGGTGGGAGCGTGGTGCTCCCCTCTGCTGTCATTCCTCCTACTCAGATTAGGCTCCCGAGCATGTAACGTCGGCCACGGTTGGGAATAGGTGTGGGCAGACTTCCCACTTGGGGTGTGTACATGTGGTGCATGTCTGGTATTGGAAACTAGGTCAACATAAGGCCAACTCTGGAGGTTCTGCTGAATGTTGTAACTTTTAAGGCACCGTGGTTACACAGTCACACGTTAGTTAAAAGCACTGATTTCCATGGCTGGGGTCTTGCCTCCTGTCCTCTGCTGTGTGCCTCGGGGTATGAACATTTGCTTCTTATGACATCCACATGTGTGTTTGTGCAAAATTTTGTGCCTTTGAAATTCCATATCCAAAAATTTAGAGCATGTAATTCACTTCAGGGTTTTCATCGACAATTTCAGTTCATTCGGGGTTGTTCTTTTTTGCATGCGTTTTTGAGGAAGATAATCACGTCTAGCATGTGTCTATAGCTGGGGCTCGAGAGGGCTAGGTAAGCGCGAGAGATTTCTCCAGCACCGAGTGCACTGAATTGGCAGTGTATAAGGAGAATCTTGTTGGTGCTCTGAAGTGAAGGGTCTGTGTGACACAGTACGTTATCTCTGTGATGGTTCAGATTGGGGTCATGCAGACGTGTTGTCATTTAAAAATAATGAATAGGTGGAAAATGAGCAGATTATTAAAATAACGAAAAACATTCTGTTTTGAAGTGAGGCCTTTTGATATTATGCTCTTGCTGTTTTATTTTTAAACTAATGGTTAAAAGAGCATAACAAAGATTTTGTTTTTTTTTTTTTCCTGGGTTGGAAGAAAACCCTAATTATTTCCAAACATGGAGTGACTGTAAAATACCCGAGCCCCGAGGAGAGGGACATTTGTTTTTCTTAAGCTTCTCTGAACATGATTGCCTTGAAAATTTTTATGTTCCACTGCAATATTTTTTTCAAAACAAAGGGTTCAGTCTCTCCTTGTTGTAGAAGCCAATGCACTAAAGGTGAAGTGTACGTAGCGGTGATGTGAATATTCCATGCTGGATACGTAAGGGCCATCTCTTCCTATACCTAGCATATACATTGCACACTGTCAGAGCTGGGACGCTAGGTCGCCGGCCCTGACCCCTGAAACTGCCAGGATGAGGACCGCTGTATAAGCTCGCTCAGGGAATGCTCCCCATAGGTGTTGGGGAGCCTATTGTCTCAGTCAGGTAAGGCTCCCCATCTAGAGGAGCCAGTTGTCTTGGTCAGATCAGAGGTGCCGGAGCGCCTCAAAAGAGCAGTAGTCAGTCTTAGCAGGAGGAGGAGCCTAGTAGGAGCCGGAGTCCTGACTGAGTTCTCCCATGGCTATTGACACCACAGGCCTGGAGACTGCCAAGCAATGATGTCTGTTCTCTCGTGCTCTCGGGTTCTTGAACGAGAGACCGATCCCTTCCCCATCCCCTTATTACCAGGTGTTTCTTTTCAGGTGTCTCCTATAGCACACCATGTTAAATTGCACACACACTTGATGGACACCCCATATATGTGCTCCAGCTTTCTGTGGAGAGTCAGTGAATGAACCAGGACTCATTTCACAGAAAACCTTGGGATTTTCTTTTAACCAAGTTGGCCTGGGTGTGAGAAGCTCATTATTGGCAACGTTGCTCAAAGACGTTATGGTCTTCAACAGTGATTCCACAATGATTCTTGTTGCTTGGTGCGTATTTTAAGTTGGGTCATTATGAAAGTTTTGAGACACAGAAATCAAGTAAACGTAAATCCCCATGGATGGCAACAAATGAAGCTTTCTCAGCAACACCCAGAGACCCAGCACGTTGAAACCTGCACGGGTGCATCAGAAAGGATGCTGTTGACTGTGTTTCTCGGAAGTGAAATAATGGATCTTAGCAAAGTTGGTTTCCAAACTTTCATAGTGACCCACACCTAGGAGGGATGCTACCTGCTTGTGGAGCTCCCTGGGTGGCGGCGTCCAGGAGAAGTGAAAGTGTGGACAGGCTCACGCATTTGTGCTGCCCCTTGTTGTCTGTGGTGAGAATCCTCTTCCATAGAGTCTGAGTATCACAGCCCACCTCACCTACAGACAGAGAGGAAGAGCATGCTTCATAGGAAGGCAAACATAGTTCTTTATTTATTTATTTTTGAGACATAGTCTGTCACCCTGGGTAGAGTACCATGGTGTCACAGGTCACAGCATCCTCAGACTCTCTTGGGCTTGAGCACTCCTTTTGCCCCTGCCTCCTGAGTAGCTGGGACCACAGGCGTGCACCACTCTGACTATCTTGTTTTTCTTTTTTCTTTGTGGTAGAGACGGGGCCTCACACTTGCTCAGGCTGGTGTTGAACTGCTGAGCTCAAGCAATCCTCCTACCTTGCCTCCCGGAGTGCTAGGTTTACAGGCATGAGCCACCACCCCTGGAATAGTTTACATTTTTAAATAAAATTTCCATGAAATTGATTTCTATTCAAGGATCTATCTCAACTCTGCTCCTTTAGGAGAGGGACCCAGTTCTAACTTTCTTTGGAGGTCCTCTAAAACTTTCTCTTTATTCCTAAATAAAATTTCTGTTTGTTACACTGAAAAAACAAAGTTTATGTTGGGCGGTGACTGTGGCTCATAGAGTAGGGCCCATATACTGGGGTTGGCCGGTTCAAGCCCAGCCCCAGCCAAAACTGGAAAAAAAAAAAGAAATTATTTATGTTTGGGGATAATTGGATGAAAAGTTTTAAAAAGTAATGACAAAATTCCTCTAAACAAGTGGTTCTCAACCTTCCTATGTATTTTCATTCTTAAAAAAGGGTCATGACACACAAGTTGAGAACCGCTGCTTTAAACACAATTCAAACCAATGTGTAACTTAAATGTATTTTAGTAGATGTTTTAAATGCTTCAATGTTTTGTTGTTAAAGTGGTAATCAGTGCCACGAAAAAGCAGAGTAGCTTTGATGGGGGTGCAGGGATGGGCTAGCTTTAAATAAAATGAAGCAGTGACAGAATCTTGACTGATCCCATCACAAATGCAGAAACCCATCTGAAGCCGGGACGGAACCCTAACTGATCCCATCACAAATGCAGAAACCCATTTGAAGCCGGGATGGAACCCTAGCTGATCCCATCACAAATGCAGAAACCCATCCGAAGCAGCGACAGAACCCTAACTGATCCCATCACAAATCTTTCTTACTTCATGCTGTAGATTGTGGACTGTTTTGTAGGACTTCAGAGGAAAGTGAAAATGGGGGGCATGTTTTATTTATTTTTGACTTTGGGCTATGAGGTACACCATAAAATCTAAGATCATCAGAGAAAAAGTGGAGTTTGTTGTCTGTTATTTAAGCAAGACTTTATTGTTGAGTTAAAGGCAAACATCCACCTTCTGGTTGGACATATACTCCCAATTCAAAGGATTTCTTGTGTGGGAATAAGCACTGTTGCAAGAAATTTCCATGGTAGTGATTTTTGAAAGTTATTACAATTATTGTAGGAAGAAAAACATAGTGGTTCTAATTTTTTATTGTGTGAGAATCAGCTCAAACATACTAAAATGTGAGTTTTTATTTTTTGAGAGAGTCTCACTCAGTTGCCCTGGGGTTGAGTGCCATTGTGTCATAGCTCGCAGCAACCTCAAACCCCTGGGTTCAGGTGATCCTCCTGCCTCAGCCTCCCACGTAGCTGGGACTACAGCCACCTACCTACCACAATGCCTGGCTAATTTTTCTTCTTTTTAGTAGAGATGAGGTTTTGTTCTTGCTCAGGCTGGTGTCAAACTCCCTAGCTCAATTGATCCTCCTGCCAGTTGGGCCTTCCAGATTGCTGGGATTGAAGATGTGAGCCCCTGAGCCCTGCCTGTGTGATTTTCTCCCAGAGGCTAAAGGCTGTCTGTCTCAATGTAAATGAATAAATAAATGTAAATGAATCTCTAATGAATTCTTAGCAATCATCCCTAAGTTTTATGTATGCTGTGATTATTTCTAGTCATAATTATTTAATGCACGTGGTATATATGTGACATCCATAATCCTCCCTTGGGAAAAATGATGTGGCATATTTCTGGCAGATCATTTGTGTTGCTTATGTTTAAAATGTATTGTAGAAAATTCTATGTATCTGATTTTGAACCCCCCTCACTGTTCTATTTTTAAGTGGTTGTGTGGAAATAATGAAACTAAGTGCAGTAAGTAATCCTTTTAAAAAATATTTCCTCTAGTAAATTACTGTTAATTGCAAATGTTCGTCCAAATTGGCTTGCTAATGGGTATACGCTGACAATGGAAGCTGCCCCCTAACTTTTCGATGAACAGTTTAGTAACGTCACCCACTCTATAAATTCACATTTATGGTCTAGGAAAATTTCTGTGAGCTTATTATTATTAAGTAACTCAATTTTATAAAAATACTTGTTAGAGTAAGCTAAACTTTTTAAAAAATGGTGTAGCTTTTGTATGTTTGAGAAGTAGACAGTGGGCTAATAGTTTCTTGCCTTTTCTGATTATTTCATTTGTGTTCTGACAGTAATAACTGTGTTTTTTCTGGCTGTCAGGGGTTCTTCTAGAATGGTCTGAAAATATAATGTACTCATTCATTGTGTTGAGCGCAAACAATACATTAAATATCATGTAAGAAAAGAGGAAAGCCTGCTCAGTTAATTCCAGTGAAAATTAAAGCTATGTGTTCATTCCTAGTGGAACCCTGAAACTTGTTGATAAGATGGATATGGGTAATTGCTATGATCTACAAAGTGCTTATGTTTTCTTTGTATAAAAAGGCATTCATCTAGTATATTCAGTATTTTGCAATAGTTTCATTAAAATGTGCTACCTTTTAACTGTTAATATAAAATGTAAACTTCAAATTTTAAGATAACTTTTCATCCTCATTTCTTTAATAGTAAAGACAATGTAATATTAACATTTATTACAGGTTGAGTTTGCTAGGTGCTAAAAGTATAGCACATAAATTTTACTTATTTTATTGTGTTTCTAATTTAATTACAAATATACTTTTACCTTGAAAATACGATATAGTCTACAGAATTGAGAAGCAGTGGAATATAAAGCAGAAAACGCATATTCTGTAATACTATAATATTAAATATTTCATATAAAATGTTAATGTTTGGTCTATATCTTTTTCTTTTCATGCCTATGCATATATATTTTAATAACTATGTAGATTTTTAATAATATGAATATAGAATGGTGTATATTTAAGCATGTTTTCCCCCCAAATTTTAATAAAACACTTATAAATATTTTATCAGTACTCATGTCAACATATTCTTACCACTTGTACTGGTGTTTCTGTCTCTTGACAGGTGCCTTGGGACCGTGGCCATGTTTGGCCCTCACATTGCTCATTTTCGTGAGTTTGGAGTAGGGGGGCCTGTAGATTGGAGATGTTGGGTTTTCCGTTTGAGTTGAACCAGTGAAAACAATTTGCCTTGAGTCTGGAACAGGTGATCGGGTTGTACAGACATCAAAGTGGGATGTGCAGGTTTTTCTTCAGTCAAGCAGTTAAATTAATATTCTGATGAAAGAGGAATCGAATGGCCATTGACGCTCTGCCTCCCTTTTGAGACAGGAACGGCAGCAATGCATGTGGGGGTTGCAGGCACATGTGGTCTAAGAATGAAAATTATGTCCTCATGAAACCCCTTGGTTTCCTAAAATCTTTGGCAGTTATTGAGTGCACGACTTAGTGCAGGCAGTGTGAGAGCTGAGAGCATGAGGAACCCTCCTACCTCGTATTGTGGGCTTCTGAGAGTGGTTACACCAGGTGTCTCCGCTTAATTGCTTGGAATTACTAAGCCAGAGTTACTCCAGTGTAAATGAAATTAATAGTTCCTTCATTATGGTATTATTCTAAGAATGCATGAAATGAATCACGGATGTTGCTTAGCACAGGACGTCTTCATACATGCTCTAGTTATTCTTTGTTTCCATCTCTATACGGTTAAGACAGAGTTTCCCAAACTTAAGTTTGCATTACAGATTTCCAGGCCTCAGTCCCAGAGTTTCTGATTCAGTAAATCTAGGATGGAGCCTGAGTATTTGCATTTTTAGCAAATTCCCAAATGATGCTGATTCTGCTGGCCAGGGAACCACACTTTGACAGCCTCTGGGTTAGGGCAGGTGTTATTTTGAACCAGTAAATGACATACCTTTCCTTTTGAACCCTAAGTCAGTAACATGTTAAATGGGCAAACTCAGTATGATGTAGTAGGCACACTTGATATCATGTTATGCCCCATTTTTCCCATTGAGTTAAATTTGAATTGTTTATTAGTATATTAAAGAAATTCATGGCTAGAATTACCTAGTTATTTTTAGAGCTAGAATGATTTAGATTTGTGAGCAGTTTTATAGCATTTAAGTAAATACATATAATGTTAGCTTAATTTTAATCTCAGTTGGTAGATAAATATTTGCTTTTCTTGGATGAGGATACTTTGGCTATGTTTCTAATAGATCTAGTTCACTTAAACTTGGGATTTTTTTCCCCCAAGAATTTTTGAAATAGATGCAGAATTTTAGAAAATATTATGCTATCTGAACTTCAGTTAATTTTTTTTTTTTTGCTTTTTATGAAAGAGCAGCAGAGACGAAGTTTCTTGTAATGGCGTTATTTCTACCAGATGTTCAAACTAACCGGAATTGTCAACCAAATCTTGTTGTGAGTTGCCAGTGATGTGCCATCATCAGTGAGAATTAAGCTTCACTCATGTGATTTCCCTGCTTAGTGCAAGGCAGGCACAGGGCTGCATGTATGGTGTTGACACAGTTAATTTAGTACTCTTTCCACAAAGCTATTAAATTGACTATTAATTGGCCTTCTGATGAAATTTCTGCTTAATGCAAATGAAAAAAATGCATCCTAGGACATTAGCTACTACTGAAATAATTCACATGCCCAGAGACCTTATTAGTAACAGCATGTATACTTACACTTCTTTTGAATATAATTAGGGTTCTTTTGAGTATAATGATTCAAATTCATTGGACTGTGCTTCAGAAAATATTTTTCACAAGCTCCCTGTCTTAAGATGTTAAGTTCATTTTTCTGTTGTGTAGTTGCCCTTTCTTCACAGTTTGGAGAGTAAAGAGGAGCTTTTTCTGTTCAGTGCTTCACCAGGCTGTGGTTTTTCTTCGTATTAGCGTTGGGAACAAGTTGCACGTGGAAAATTTAGTGATCTGAGACAAATAAAACTTTTAAATTGCATTGTGGTTTGAATAAGTGTGGACTATTTCTGTCTTGTCTTGGTTGTTGTTTTCTGTTCGTCTTCTTATTCATCAGCTTGTGTTTTTAGGATTTTTCAGTCAACTTTAATATCTAACCCATTAGCATGTTCTGATGAAGTAAGCTAGAGTTTTCTTATTAAAGTTCTTGTGTGAACATGGTAAATTCTGAAAAATAGTTTATTCCCAGTATGTATATCACAGGACTCGATCACTTTCTGGAAAAAGCTTTGCAAATCAGGATGCCTTGCTCCATCTTTTTCACACTGTGTAATGAAATGCTTTGCTCCTTTTTAGTTTCATAGTTCTCTACAGTAAGCACCCATGATTTTCATAATTGGAAAAATGTTTGTAATCAAGTTTTAACAGTGCCCGTCAAGAGAGACTGTTGTTACATTTTAAATGTTGACAGACTCCACTTACAGCAATGCACATACAAATTTACATGTGTTTAAACAGGAGTAGCCATGAGGTAGGGTGAAGTATAGGATCAGGCAGTGGTCTTTAACTTTTTTTTTTTTTTTTTAAATAAAGAGGGTCTTCAGCCTCCCATGTAGCTTGGGACTATAGGTGCATGCCACTGTGCCTGGCTAATTTTTAAATTTTTTTGTAGAAACTTGGCCTTGCTATGTTGCCCAGGCTGGTATGGGAAAATGTAACAGTCTCCCTTTCTGCTTACCTGTGTCTTCCTCAGAAGCCTTCATGAAAACTCTGCCCATGGTATGCTAATTAGATGGTAATAAGCACCAGTTCAGTTAAAGGGCACTAGGAGCTTCTTGGCTCTGTGCTTTCCCACCGAACAGTTCCTAGTGGAAGTTTGGTCCCCACTTTCCACCTGTTTACCCTCCACCACACTTAACACCAGAGGTGCAACTATCGAGTATGTCTCCAGGCATTTGCCAGTGTCCCCTAGGGACAAAACTGTCCCTCATTGAGAAACACTGCCCTAAAGTAAGAAACACGTTTCCCTTGGCAGCTGAGTAAGCAACTGTGTACTCACCCATCCACACACCTGCCCACCCACCCGTCCCAAACAGCTTCACTGAATTGCACATTGGTATTTTGTTTGCGCCACCATACTTTGCTGATTTTATTTTTTGCAGAGACAGTGTCTTGCTGTGTTACTCAAGTTGTTCTCCAACTCTTGGTCTCAAGGAATCCTCCTGTCACAGCTTCCCAAAATGCAGGGATCACAGGTGTGACCCACTGTACTTGACACTGGATTCTGGGCTCTCTAGTGTGTTTTTAATCTCTGTGGGGACAATTTGATACTAGGCACTCCGACTTACCACTTTCAGGGTCCCCCCCATAATATTATCTTTCCATAACGTTACCTTTTTTAGGGGGGAGACTAATGAGCAAACTCAACAGATATTTTAATCACATTATGTAGAAGTCTAATTCGGTGAAAAGTATCACATATAAAGATTCCACAATCTTATGCAATATTCTGTTTTGTTCACATTTATTACACTTTGAAGGAGGTGTTGCCGTTGGCGAAACTCGTTCTTTCCTTGTCATTTGCCACTTGCCTAAGTGTCCTTCTCTGTCTGACAGTATTGAATCAGGTCAGGTTTTAGGTGGCAGTGACTTATAAATAATGTGCTCTTTCCCAAAGAAAGAGCAACAGCTTATTAATGGTTTGTTTACATGAAGCTTGTTTTTATGTTTAGTCAGCCTTGATGTTAATTGTCTAATCAGAGTTGTGTTTTGTAATAAATACTGATTTGGCCAGTGTTTGAGTTTCTATTTCGCTTTCTTTCAGGCTCATGTTTAAAGATATAAAAACCTTTGTTAAGTGTGTCAGCCCCGTCTCTCTTTTAATTTGCTGTCCCTCTTCTTCCTTTACTGCTGTGGTCTGTGGGGACTCCTACATGTGAGCGTGATTGTGTTGTCTGAGTGGTTTCCGAGCTTCTGGGTCATTAAGACATTTCCAGCATTTTTTATGGTTTCAGAGATAAAATTGTTAACAAGTGTGGGTCCCAGAGCAGTTAGTGTCTTGGTTGGCCTTTGGGTCTGTAAGCGCCCAGCGTCTCCTTGGCTCTGGTGGGCATTCTTGCTGCCTCTCTCCTAATGCTGTTCTCTCTTTCTCTTCCATTGTTGTCTTGTCTTTCACCAGTTCCCCCCCCCTCCCTTTCTAGTCTCTATTTGAGAATATAACTCAATTCAGTATCAAAGCCAGTGTCCAGGTCTTGAAGTAAAAGAAGGAACCATAACTTTAGACCTTAGTTTCTTAGATTTTCCTTTCTCACTTTGCCCCCAGTCGAGTTTGTCCCTCAGCCCTGATTCTTCTTCTGCTCAGTTACCCACCTGGAGGCTTCATCCCCTTTTCTCTAAGTTCTTTGGTCATGACGACTGTGTGGTTTTAAATTCATTATGTCCTATCCAAGGTATTGACTGTGTCGACTTCTGTCAAGGAGAGCGGGGTGGTGGGGAGCCCCAGCCACTGTGCCCTGGCAGGGGAATGGAAGATGCTGCTGCAGAGGTTCAATCAAGGTTGGTAAGATCTAGAACCTGGACCCTACAGTGGTGGTTGGTATTTGGGTGTGGACGCTGTTTTCTAAAAGATCATGAGATGTTTTCAGGATCTTCTACAAGGAAACATGATCATTTTTCTGAAAGTAGTAAAGGAAACTGAGTGATTGAAGTTAGAAAGAGCTTAGGCCTTGTCCTGCTTGGGTTGTTGGTATGTTACCTGTGGTACTGGCTGCAGAGAGGTATTGTGAAGAGGTCTTCCTAACTCCTTCTGTAGACAGTTGGATGGTTACAAAGGGGCCTTAGCTCTTCTACACATTCTATTCTGTTCAGTAAAGTTGTGCATCACTATAGATTTGAAGGTACAATAACAATGATGTAAACAGGTGGGATGATTAATTTTGAGAACGCGTCCTAGAAACAGTGCTCCACACCTCTGCTGAATATCGCTCAGAACGGTCACCTTTGAAGTATTCCTGATGGGAAGCTGTGCACCAACACCAGTACCTAGCCCACCCTTCAAAGCAATTTTTCTAGCATGAGTTCTCAAACTTATCAGACCCCATATAACAACAGCTCTGATGGCCATTCTAGAAAAAAGAGTTCCAAAATTGAAAGGTGGACTAGTCTCAGCACTGGTTCTCCCTGAGCTCTTGCTTTTCACAGTGACTTGTGGCTCTCTTTTTCCAGAGGTCAGAAAGCTTGATGGACGCTTTGGGCTGGGCAGGGTCAGGCAGCGGTTCTGAGGGCAGGTGCACGCTGGCAGCCCTGACATTTAGACGTGGTGGAACACCTGTGTGTGGAATGGATGTCACAGCAGAACTCTCAGTATGTGGAGGGTTAAATAAGATTACATGTAAGAGGCCGGGCACGGGAAGAAGTATGAGCTGCTGCTGTTAATATCACTGTGATTGCTGCTGTTGCCGCCATTATTGTAATCACTTTTTTTTAATATTTAGGAATTTTGTGTTAACGATTCTCTCCTAATTGATGCAGAGTGATTGAGCATTGCTCATTCCCAGGTTTTGGTTGTTGTCATATATGCAGTCAGGTGCCTCATAATGACGTGCCGGTCACTGAGGGGCTGTGTGGACAGTGATGGTCCTATGAGATTGTAAGACTGTGTGTTTACTGTAACTTTTCTATGCTTAGATTTTTCATTTTATTTATTGATTAATTGAGACTGAGTCTCTCTCTCTTGCCACAGTCTAGAGTGCCATGGTGTCACAGCTCACAGCAACCTCAAACTCCTGGGCTCAAGTGATTCTCTTGATTTAGCCTCCCAAGTAGCTGGGACTATAGGTGCCTGCCACAACACACACCTGGCTAGTTTTTCGTCTCTTCTCTTCTCTTCTCTTCTCTTCTCTTCTCTTCTCTTCTCTTCTCTTCTCTTCTCTTCTCTTCTCTTCTCTTCTCTTCTCTTCTCTTCTCTTCTCTTCTCTTCTCTTTTCAAGTAAAGATGAGGTTTTGCTCTGGCTCAGGGTGGTCTCGAACTTCTGAGCTCATGCAATTCACCTGCCTCAGTCTCCCAGAGTGCTAGGATTATAGGCATGAGCTGCCTCACTTGGCCTCAATATTTTTAGATACCTAAGTACTTAGCACTGTATTCCAGTTGCCTGCATTATTTGGTGTGGTAACACGCTGTACAGGTGTATGGCCTAGCCGTGGTCGGCTGTACCATACAGCTGAGGTGGGTGATTGATTGTACATTGTAGGATTGAGTGAACATCCTCTAATCCTCTATGATGTTTGCACAACAATAAAATTGCCTTCTAACATATTTCTCAGAACTATCCCTGCTGATAAGTGAGGCTGTATAATATATGCTATATAGCTGTATAGTAAAATAGGAAGATGGAGCAGAAAAGCTGAAAGAGAAACTTCAGTGTAAAATAAAGAGACTTACAAAACATTTGGAAGAAATTTACACACTGCTAATGTGTTGCTTCCTGATGTTGGAGCAATGTGACGGGATTTAGGAAATGCTCATTGATATTTAAGTGAATGTTAGAAAATGTGGTTTTCATTCTGATTTCTCTTAGAGCAGGTATCTGTGACTCTGCTGAAAGCTTATCCTGAATCGAATACCTCTGCATTTTTCTGTGGGGAAAGTTCATTTGCAGCTTTATGAAGCTATCAAAGTGGTCTGTACTCAGTGGTCTGCACAGTTCCTGGCATGTAGCCGTCACACAGTGTGGATAAAAGAATAAATACAGATGAAACAGCTGATGAACCACACAGCCTTATAAGTTGGTGCAAAACTGTATCATCAGAAATGTGAGTTTTGATGCCAGAGCATCGGGGACCACAGAAAGAGAGGGCAGGGATTGAAAGGGCAGAGCTGGCTGTTTGCTTTGCATATATCTCTTGTTTCCTGAGATTGTACGCTTAGCCTAGTTAAGACCTGCTTTTAGCCGCAGAGACTAATGAAATCTGGATCTTTCATTAGAATGTTGAAGAGTAAGGGGACTGTGACCTGTGTAATTGGCATCATTTCGGGGGTAAGGTACATGGCCAAGTTCCCTCTTCTGTTCTTGTAGGTAGTGAAAGGAATTTGGGGTGAGGTTAGAGGATGCTGCCCAGGGAACTGTAGTCCATTAGCTGCTTATATTAACTTCCCTGCACTTTTCAAAGGGATTACAAAATATATGTGATAAATGATATTAATTCATCATGTATCTATTGGAGTATTTCTGGGTCAGGAGCAGGGTGAGGATTACTAGGATTTAAGCACTAGACCCTTTCACAAGAAAACCAAGAACAGTTTATAGAATTGTTATCTGCTAAGACAAACGTGTTACAAAGATAACGTCATATGCTCAGTGTTACTTGAAAAGATTTGAGGGTCTATTCTTTTGTATGTCAGCGAACTAAAAATTGTTCTTATTTTAATATTTATTTACTATCATTGAAATTACAGTTGATCCTTGAACAACATGGATTTGAACTGTGTGGGTCCATGTATACGTGGATCCTTTTCAATGAATGTGTTTGAAAATTTATTGGAGATTTATCACACTTTTTCAAAACTGATGAACTGCATAGCTCAAAATATTGAAAAAATTAAGAAAAAGTTATATATGCCTTGAATGCATGAAATATATTAGATACTAGTCTATTTTTATCACTACCATAAAATACACACTGATCTATTATAAAATGTTAAAATTTATTAAAACTTAACACTCAAATAGGATCATACATGGCATTATTTGTAGTTAAGAGAAATGTAAACACACATAAAAACATAAATCATAGCTGCATAAAATGGACTAATGTATACTGCTGTACTACTGTAATAATTTCATAGCTATCTCCTGTTGGTATTGTGGTGAACTCAAGTGTTGTAAGTTTATGTGTATAAAATGCCTTTTGACCATGGTCATTTCTGTGTAAGCAGTTTGTCTCTCAAGTAAATTCCATGTTATGGTAAAAGGTAAACTCTTTCAGAACTTCTGTATTTTTTACCATGTTTAGTGCAAACCTGTAAACTCCAAGTAACACCATGGAACCCGTATGAAATGTCACTAGTGATGGTGGAGTGCTTTTATGAAGGCAGAGAAAAGGCGTGACATTTCAAGAAAACCTGAAATTGCTTGATATGTACCATAGAGTGAGGTCTTCAGCTGTGCTTGCCCACCATTTCAAGTAAATCCAGCATAAAGACTGTTAGGAAAAAAAGAGAAATTCATGAAGCTGTTGCTAGAAATATGTCAGCAGACATAAAAGCCTTGCACTTTTTGTGAAATACTTTGTTATCTCATTGAAAATGCAGCTTTTATGTGGGTGCAAATGGCTAAGGAAAATGCATCCCTTCAGATTCTGATATGATTGCAGGAAAAGACGAAGTCATTAGATGGCACAATAAAGCAAAAAGAAGGCAAAGGATCCAAAGCTGGAAAATGTAATGCCAGCAAAGGATGGTGTGATCATTTTCAGAAAGAGATTTGGCTTAAAAAATAATCTGGATAATAGAAGAAGCTGCTTTTGCTGATCAAGAGGCAGCAAATTTCCAGATGCCATTAAGAAAATCATTGAAATGGGTCAGTATGGTGACTCACACCTGTCATCCCACCAAGGCAGGTGGATTGAGCTCAGGAGTTCGAGACCAGCCTGAGCAAGAGGGGGACCCGGTTTCCAAAAACAGCTGATGTGGTGGGCGCTTGTAGTCTGTTTGGGAGGCTAAGGCAAGAGGATTGCTTGAGCCTAAGAGTTTGAGGGTGCTGTGAGCTGTGATGATGCTATAGCACTGAACCCAGGGCAATAGAGTGAGACTAGAATGTTTCTTAAAAACAAACTATCATTGAAGAGAAAGGGTATCTGCCTCAACAGATTTTTTAATGTAGATGGAGGTGCCCTATTCTAGAATAAAATGCCAAAAAGGACATGTATGAATAAGACAGAGAAGCAAGCACAAAGATTTAAGGCTGGAAGGGATAGGTCAACTCTACCGTTTTGTGCAAATGCTGTCAGGTTTACGATCAGGACCTCTGGTAACCTCAGGCATTGAAAGGAAAAGATGAACACCAGCTGCCAGTCTTTTGATTGTACAAAAAGAAGTTCCGGACAATGAGAGCACCATTTCTGGACTGGTTCCATCCATGCTTTGCCTCTGAAGTCAGGAAGTCGTTTGCCAGTAAGATGCTTCTTTTTGAAATTCTTGTGTTATTGGACAGTGGCCCTGACCAACCAGAACCCAGTGAGTTCAGTATTGAAGATGTTGAAATTCTACTTGCCCTCAAACATAGCATTTCTAATCGAGCCTCTCAATAAAGGGGTTATAAAGACCTTTAAGACACATTATACATGGTACTCTATGGAAAAGATGGTCAATGCTATGGAAAAGAACTCCAATAGAGAGAACATTATGAGAGTCTGGAGGGAATATAGTATTGAAGATGTCAAAGTTGTTACAGAAAAAGATGTGAAAGTCATCAGGCCGGAAACTAACTTTCTGCTGGGGAACACTGTGTCCAGATACTGTGCATGACTTCCCAGGATTTGCAGTAGAGCCAATTGTGGGTGTGGTAAAAAAAAAAAAAAAATGGTGGGGGTGAAGGGTTTCAAGGTATGGATGTTGGAGAAATTCCAGGGCTAATAGACACTACTCCAGAGAAATTAACAGAAGGTGACTTGGTGGAGATGAGGGCTTTAGAACCAGTGCCAGGGCTGGGAGTGGTGGTTCACACTTACAATCCTAGCGCTCTGGAAGCCCAATGTGGGTGGATTCCTTGAACTTAGGAGTTTGAGACCATCCTGAGCAAGAGCAAGACCCCATCTCTACTAAAAATAGAAAAACTAGCCAGGCATTGTGGCTGGTGCCTGTAGTCCCAGCTACTCAGGAGGCTGAGGCAGGAGGATCCCTTGAGCTCAGGAGTTTGAGATTTCTGTGAGGTATAATGATGCCAGGGCACTCTACCGATGGTGACAGTGTGAGACTCTGCCTCAGGAACAACAATAACAAAAATAATAATAAGAAAAAAATAAAAAAAGCAGTGTGAGAAGATGGATGAATGGACATTCATCCCCTGGAAGAGGGTCTCAGTTACTCAGGAGTGTTCTTAACCTCTTTTATGACATGGACCCTTCTATGATGAGGGAACTGAAATTAAATAAAACAGTACAAGAAGGACTGGTGTTGTATGGAAACATTTTTAGAGAAAAAGCAAAAACGTCAGACAAATTATGAGGTATTTCTGTAAAGTGACACCAAGTATTACAACTCCTTCACGTCTTTTGCCTCTGCCACCCCTTAGACAAAACCAACCCTTCCTCTTCTTCCTCTTCCTGTTCTTCCCCTTCCTCTTCCTGTTCTTCCTCTTCTCGTTCTTCTCCTTCCTCTTCTTCTTCCCCCTTTTTCCTTCTTCCCCCTTTCCTTTCTTCCTCTTCTCAGTCTACTCATCATGAAGACGATGAGGATGAGGACCTTTGTGATGACACCCTGCCTCTTAATTAATAGTAAATATTTTTTCTCTGCCTTGTGATTTTCTTAATAACATTTTTCTCTGTGCTTATTATTAAAATATAGCATATATATACAACATTCAAAATTAATAACTTTTTTCTGTGTTTATTATAAGACTATGTCATATAATGCATATAACATTCAACATACATGTTAATCCACTGTTCATGCCATTGGTAAGTCTTCTGATCAGCAGTAGGCTATGAGTAGTTACATTTCCTGGGAGTCAAAAGTCATGTGTGGATTTTCAACTGTGTGTGTGCGGTGTTGGCACTGTTCAAGGGACAAGCTGTGTTTTAACACTAGTGTGAAATAATTTTGGGTCCCACTTCTTGAAAGTATGTGTTGATGTGCCCTTCTCCCGAGAGAGTGCTAACGCACCTTCTTGTGGTGTTTAAGTACAACTGATCACTCTCTTTCATGGTACTTGCCTATCCTCAGTTTATCTGAAACCCTATTTCTTTGGTTTTACTCAGGTTTTCGTAGTTAGTTCTTCTCAGATTTCTTTTCAGGTGGGATTGGAGGAAGGGAAGAAACTCCTGCAGTCTCAGCTTTATCCAGGTTCAGTCCTGATTTCCATGTGTTCCCCTTATTCAGATTGGAATCCGCAGTTAAACCCATAGCTTCAATGACCCCTTCATGCCCACATCACCCAGCCATAGAGATTGAGCTTTGGCCTCCCTTTTGCACCATAGACTCCCGTCGCCAGTTGCCTTCCAAGAGCTGCACGCGTGAGAGTTTTGCCTCAAACCGAACGCTTCATTTTCTGTCCCAAACTTGTTTGCCCTTGTGCTTGTCCTCGGCCTAGTCTCCCAAGCCACAAGCTTAGACGTCTCACATTCATCCCCTTCCTTTCGAGCGGCCCCCACCCATCACATCCCAAAGCCTTCTGAGCCAGTCTCCGTTTTGCGTTTTCATAATTATGCACTTTAATAGTCTTTTCAGTTCACTGCCTTTCCATTAGTCTAGGCTCTCGTGACTTCTTCATTATTAGACTAACGAGCGATGAGCATTCGCCCTCCTAGTCCTTTCTCCACACTCCTTGAAATCTTGCATGGAATAGATGCAAAGTAAATGACTGGCCTTCGGAGAGGCACCCACAGTTTTCCTGATAAAGGTTGTGTGACTTCGCTTCTTACCCAGCGCCTTTTATCTTCTTCTGTTGATAATCTCCAGCTCTTGAAACTTTCCCACGTAGTAATAATAGCAATTATTAAGAACTTGCTATTTGCAGGAACAATTCTGAGCTGTTTGTCATAATGAAATAAACATATGCAACAACACTGTGGGTACTGAGCCCAGAATTGAAGAAACTGCTGAGAGTCACACAGCTTACGTGTCCCCTCTTTGAGCCTGACCTCTCCAGTAGCCACCTCATGGTCATGATGGGCAGCCTGGTGGTAATGAAGTGAGTTACGTGCACTGTAAGCCCCACGGTTAACACAACTCCACCTCATCTGTGTTAGGTATCTCCAGGGATGTTTTCTGGGAGAAGCAAATGAAAAGCAAGTAGAGCCTCCCCAGGATATATTTTCTTGAAAATTCGAAATTTCCAAACTCTTCACGCTTGGCTAAATCCGTTGGATGGCACTGGTATTTACCTTCCAAAAGATTTGCATTAAGTTTCAGTATTAAAGTGATTTGTGGATTGAACTTAAAAGTTATTTCTTTTACCTGTCAAGTAGGGGGATAAAGGGTCTATTCACAATTAATATTTATTCCATGTTCACTTTTTCAAAAACATTGTTAAACAGGTTATATTAATGAAGAGTTGATAAAAGAATTTTATTATTTAGTTACTTTTTGAATAAACCTGCCAGTTGATTAAAAAGAGCCTAATTTAATCAGCAGTGTATTGCACACCGAAGATAATTTAGGCTAATGTCAAGGACACAGTTATCTCTCCTTTGTAGAAAGTATTGAAATGAGAGAAGCAAGAAAGGAGTCAGAAAATGTTTGAAGTTTTTCATCTCTGCCCCTGGGTGGATATTTAAAAACCATGCTCCCTCTTCTTTTTTGCATGCAAATTAAACTGAAAGTCATTTTGTACTGTAACATCAGCCTTACGTTTTGCAAAACAAATTTATTGAACTTTGATCTTTTGCTAATGTTGGCTTGCAGTTGTCAGAACGGATACAGACTTGTGTGCCGTTATCATTTTAAACTGAACTTTGATTCAGAACATTGAGTGAACAGAAGTAGTGGGTTTGATGCACCTTAATGTGAAAATAAATCAGTGTCAATGCGAGTGTGAGTTCTACTTTTCCTTCTTTTCTTGGGTCACTTTTTTTTTTTTTTAATCCGTACGCCCCTCCAAGTCTTAATAGAATCATCTGAATCACTTTCTTCTTTTAAAACTGTTAAACTGCTTTCATATTTCTGACAATGATTTTAGATGGATGCTAAGTTATCACCAAGGGCCTTGTTCAAATGGTGAAGTCAGCAGTTAAAGGGATTGCTAACTCCCAATTGAGTCCCCGTACAAATGGTAGGTTGCCTCGGAAACAAGGCTGGTTCTTTGAGTCAGAAATATTATTAATATCTTGTCTTTAAATACCAGGGGTGATGATTTGCTCAGCCCTGTTGCATCACCTCTAGGCTGAACATTGTTTTCTGTGACTTGGTGCAAAGCACTCAACTTTGGGGAACTTCCTCATCCTGATTGATTGACTGGAACCGTAGCCAAGTTTCCTTTTCTGGCACTTTTAATTTTAAACATGATTTGCAAAATATAGAACTAAGCAAGTGACCCTTCACGTTTCTATTTTCAAATGGAACGTTTTCCACTGCTAATTGCCAAATAGTTCACCAGATTCAACACGCAAGAAATTTTAGTGATGAGTCTTATTTTATTTATTTATTTATTTTTTACATTTTCCACAGTGGAGTCATGGATGGGTTGATTAAGCACAGGTTTGTGAATGTCTGAGTTCTGTAAGGTGGTGTTGCTTGATGAAAGACAGGCTTATCTGAGCTGTGTTCCTGAAGACATCTGATACAGACTCCAGTGCAGAGCTTGATGAGATGAGTTGGTTGGAGCATGTGGGTGTGGCTTAAATGGGACCCCTGCTTTCCTTGCATCTAAACATTTGTATCTTGCTGGTCACATAGTGGGAGGAGCATTTGAGGGTGGCCTGTGGGTGCCAAGAGTGTTTTCCAGGTCCATAGAATAGGTCCAGGCTTAATGTAGTCAGCTAGCTCAGGAAGTGAAATGACTGGAAAGTAAGGCCCTCCCTCTGGAAGGAATTCATTCAGCTCTGCTCTGCTGTGCTCACCAAAAAGAGGGGCGGAAATGCGGATGAGCCCGAGAGCAGGGCACCGTCCTTTCTGGTGGCAATTGTCATGCTGGGTCACTGGGCTGAGCAGTCACCTGGCAGCTGCCCGTCCCTCAGCACTGTGGGTCAGGGAGTGGGAGAGGCGAGGATGTTGGCCTAGACCTGGGAGTGAACAGGCTAGTGGTCCGTGTGGTATAGGAAGAAGGTGGGAAGTCTGCTTTCCTTGCTACCTGCTTACTAAGGTTTAAGTGACATCTTCGTTGGTCCTGTGGGTTTTGGTAGTGGGTCTTCTAATTACAGTTTTAGAATAAGAGGTATGTGTGTATGTGTCTTTATCACATAAAGCCATTTATATTTTCCTCATGATGTTGGACTTTTGATTAATAATTTTTTTTATTGTTTGGGATTCAATGAGGGCACAAAGAATTGGGTTGCGCTGATTGCATTTGTTAGATACAGTCCCTGTTATACTTGTGTCTGCCCCCAAGAGGTGTGGCTTACACCGTGACACCCATCTCCTTCTTTCTTCTTCTTCTTCTTCTTTTTTCAATCGACAGTGGGTCTCATGCTATTGCCCAGGCTAGAGTGTGGTGTCCTCATCATAGCTCACTGCAACCTCAAACTCCTGGGCTTAAGTCCTCTCTGCTCCAGCTTCATGAGTATCTGTGACTACAGGTGCACATCACCATGGCCTGTTAATGTTTTCTAGTATTTTTTTGTAGTGACAGAATTTCACTGTGCCACTCAGGCTGGTCTTGAACTTCTGGTCTCAAGTGATTGTCTTGCCTTGACCTTCCAAGGTACTGGGATCACAAATGGGAGGCACTACTGGGCCTTGGGACTGTTTTAATAAAAATCAGACAAAATGTACTTAACTCGTAAAATGCTGTTGAAGCACTGAATTAATCTTTAGCATTTAACATTTAAAGTTTTTCCTGCAGTTTGGCCTAGACAGATCCTTTCGCTATTGTTTTACCCATTCGTCCAGTAAAACACCAGCTCTGTATAAATGAGTTTTTAATGTACCATGATAGCAAGTAAGGCTCAGAGGATGATTAAAGATTTAGTGTTGTCTCTGTGTCATTAAAGTAGATTCAGTCACCAGAAAGCTTACAAATTGATTTTTAGTTCCTTTTTTTCTGTGTGTGTGTCTACATAATAATTAGTTGTTACATTGTTATGTTTGCTTCTGAAATTCATATTGCCCATTTCCCGGTTGTCTTGCCGTGGTGTCTTTGAGGGAAAGCTGAGTGTGTTCATGACAAAATTACACCTAATGCCACCTCCTCCCAATTTGGAGTCAACCTGTCTGTGTGTGATTACTCAATTTCAGAATTATTTTGCTCTGTCTTGCTGTGCTGTCCTGCTTTTTATCAATACTTAAGCAGCAGTGTAATGTAGCTGTAACCTCATGGATGGGCACAAATGAATAGTGGCACTCGTGATGGGAAGGAGCACAAGAGGGGTTTACGTTATATCTGACAAGTGGGTCCATTAGCTTATGGCTATACGGATTTGCATATTTTCATCAGGGTTTGTGGTTGACATACTCCAGGCTATTAGTTGAATGTAACTCTTACATTGGGAATCTAATTAGTCTGCAGGCTCAGTGGATGATGGAGTGTGTCACCCCGAGGGATGGCAGAATTAAATCTCAGCCCTGAAATGTAAGCATCAGGGCTGGAGAGTATCATAGGTAGATATCTTTCCGTACGATTTCCAGATGGAGCAGAATATATCTATTAGGCATCTGTGACCATGAAACATTACCTTCTTAAACAGATGCTATTAGCTGTTGTGTGACAGGTGACCTTTGACAGGAGCTCATGATGGTGGTGGTTTGCTGAGTTGTTCAGGTAGTAAGGGGAATATCTTGCCTTCTCTCATGTGGTACATTGTTGGAAACGGTGCATTTAAGACTTACTGTGTGGAATTACACCTGAGGGGCATCTAACAAGGGTATATGTGAAACTTCATAAATGTGGTATGTAAATGTCTTGGCACGGTAACTGGGAAAATGCCAGGAAGGCTATGTTAGCTATTGTAATGAAAATGTGTCAAATGGTCTGTGAAGCTAGTGTATGATGCCCCATAATCATATCAATGTATGCAGCTATGATTTAATAAATTAAAAAAAAAAAGACTTACTGTGTTCCTTTCTTTTATGTTGGACAAAACACTACGTTTATCTGTTAGCTTTCCTTTATATGAATGCCACAGGTTATCAAAAGGGCTTTATGGGAGGCAAGTGGAAATTAAATATATATATATATTTTAATATAAGGGACAAAGGGGAATTCAGAAGCCGAATTACTTGATGTAACTTTTTTTCAGTATGTCCCTAAGTGAAAGGGCAGAAAAATGTAAAGGTTTTGTTATGTGTGATTCTAATTACAGAAATCCATAGGTTAACCTATCAGAAGAAAAAAGTGATTTTTGGAATAGTGATAGTTTAGGATTATATCTTATGAAACTGCCTCACTTAAAATACACGTATCTCCAATTACTTGACTTTTATTCTTAATTTTCAGAAATTTATTATACTAGGCTATAGCATTCCCAGAATTTTCTTTATGGTTTTTTTCCTGCAGTTTTTGGCTGGGGCTGGGTTTGAACACTCCACCTCCGGCATACGGAACTGTTGCCCTACTCCTTTGAGCCACAGGCACCGCCTCTGGTTTTTTTCTTTTTGCATTGATTCTTTATAGGCAGATCTGCCTGTGAAATTTCCCTCCTGTTATTCTGAGATATGCGGTGTGTTTTGTGTTTTTTGTTGAATTTCTTTGACTCTGTGTGCCAAATGGTGTAGGGGTAGAATCTGGCTTATTCATTTGAGGTCACTCATATTTCTTAGATGAAGAGGGGGTTGTGGGAGACAGCTTCAGGTTTTGTCACATTTTTTGTATTTTTCACATTCTTTCCGGGGGTGTCCCACCTGCAGCCTGTGGGCCAGGCCATATGTGAATGATTTGAGGGCTGTTTGCTTGTCTGAGATATTGTGAAAGGTATGTATGGACTTTTTTTTTTTTTAAACTGTTTGTGAGGATGTGTGGTTCAGGACAACTCTTATTCTTCCAGTGTGGTGCAGAAAAGAAAAAAGGCTGGACACCCCTGTACCGTCTCCAGGGCCAAAAATGTGATGCCGTTCTAAAGAATTATTGGTCTTTATTTCATAGTCAAACAATTTCATATATTAATACTGAGTATCCAAAGGACATTCACCTCTCTGGATAAATTTAGCCTGTACGTGAAAGAAAGCAACTGAAGAAACAGATTACTCACAGGAAGTGGCAATACAATGAATTCTCACGTGTGTGGAGTGGGAGCCCAGAGTCTTTCCAGATCGCATTTAGACAATTATTGACTTAAGTCATCTGTCATTTTCCGTTGTGAAGGCAAAATCTGCAAGCTCCTTTGATTGTTTTTAACTCTCTGGTGAAGACAGAATGGTGATGTCACCAGCATGGAATTGTTTGTAATCACTGTGGTTACCCCCAAACTGCAGTACTTGGATAAGGTGGAGTATTAATTTGGGTTGATCAAGGATAAACAGAATCCTGTTCAAAGCCTGGCAGGTGCTCATCGTCCACACTTTCCTGGTGGGCTGTGCTGCTGAGGTTAGATGTTCCGTAGACAGGACATGCCAGTCCTGTGTTAGATGGTGCAGGGGCAGGTGTATTTGGAGAAAATGATCTTTGCAGACAGACTTGATTTCCAATCTCAGATTCACCCCATATGTTAAACTTATTTGTACTCTGCTCAAATTAGTTTCTATGAGTCTTGGTTTTCTTTTCTGTAAGGTGAAATAATGACTTCTGTGTTCTTCTATGCAGTGTCACCATCTGCAAAAGGTCTTCATTTTGTTGTGATGTCTTGAACAAAGTGTTTTCTAACAAGGCTGCTTCTTTCCTTCTCTGTTTTTTTCCTTTTTTAATTTGTAGAGCCATCACAAAATCAGATCTTTATCAACCACCACAGTATAATTTAACAAAAGCTAACAGTAGTAAATGCGTGCTTACTATGTTCTGAAAGTTGACATACGTTATCTCTCCACTTGTCACAAGTAGAGAGAGGAGGCATGCCATTATGGTTTCTTTCCTTTTGCTGCCGTCACAAGTGACCACAAATTAGTGGCTCAAAACGACACAAGTTTATTGACTTCTAGTTCTGTTTGGTAGAAATCTGACATGGATCTCATGAGGGTAAAATTGAGGTGAGAACAGCTCCTTTCTCGTGGCTCTGTGAGAGAATTGACTTCCTGGCTTCTAAACGCTGTTGAGAGCCAGGCTCAGGGCTTCCTTTCTTCAATTCCAAAGTGACCAGTGTGGTCTCCCTCCATCTCACACCTCTAGCTATGGCCAGGTGAAGGCGCTCCCTTTCCCTAGACTCTAATGATGAGCTGGGGCCACCTGGATAACCCAGGATACCTTCTCCACCTAAACTCTAAGGTTCTTAGCGTGAATGTCATCTGCAAAGTCTCTTTTGCTGTGGGAAGTAACATTGACTAGTTCCCAGGGTTTGCATGTGGCCAATTTCAGGGGGACCATTATTCTGCCTGCTAAACCTTTGCAGATGAGGAATGCACAGCTTAGAGATGTTGGAGAGTTCCGTGGATTCACCTGCAGTCATCCAGAATACAAGGTCAGCACTGGTTTTGAATGTAGCTCTCTCTGCTTTCAAATTCCGTGCTCTTAACCAATGCTATGTGTAGTTGTGGGCATTAGAGAAGCCTGCCTAGATCCTCGTGATTTGTAAGCATTAATCTGTGATATTTATATAACATTTTTTGTTGGAGTCTTCTGGTGTTTTAGAGGATTAAAATGACTGTTCTAAGGTAGGTGGGAAACGTGTGGTAGTGTTTAAGAGTTTATTTATACTTAGCTTATTGTGGGTGTTGTCTAAATTTGGCCTTTTATTCATGGAGACGTGATGGGTTATTAGAACAGAAGAAAGATTGACTAATATTTTAATAATAAAAATGAACTTTCAAAAAACGATCTACTTCATGGACAGCATTGAAGGTTCCATCTGTTAAAATATGGATTTGAGTCACGTTTCATAAATTTAAAAGCAGACGTTTCCTTACTTTTTGAAGGACATGTTAGAGGTTTTTAATATGTGGTGTTTTGTGAAGGTCTTGCCTTTTTTTTTTTTTTTTGCTGTGTTATTATATGTATTCTTGTAGAATAGGTTTTCTAAAATTAAATATCCTTCCCAATTTAACACAAAATTGCCTCATATCTGCACCTGGCACTCAAATTTTGGTTTAAAAGAAAGCTGTAGAATTGTATGTTGTTGGCATATTCTGAATCACCAACTGTGATTCTGCCACTGAAATTCAAACAGCATTTGTTCATGACACCGTCCAGATTTCATAATACTTGTGTTTTCTAAAAATGCTGGAGATAATTATTGAAACTAATATACATATATAAGCTCTTCCATCATGTGTGGCATTTAACGACTTGTTCTTTATAATTTTTAAACTCAATTTTCAGTTCGCAGAAAGGACGTGGTTCTTGAGAGAACACATCATTGTGAAAAGTTAATAACAAATCATGAATTTCATTTGCTTCCAATTAAACCCCAAAATGTCAAAACTTAATATCATCAAAATGCATATTAAGCCACACACCTTGCAAAAAGTATGATGATATTAAAATCAAATTGGAAGCCCCAAATCCTGATGATGAGCTTAGCAATAGTGTTAGCTTACCTTGTTTTATTTTTCAGAGTTAAAATTTAAAATGGGTTGTGTTACTTAGAAAGATGGGCAGGGTCATTGAGCTACAATGGCCCATGCCTGCTGCCTGCTTCTATAAAGTTTTATTTAAACATAGCCACATTCACTTGCCTGTATATTGTCTATGGCTGCTTTCATGCCACAGTGGGTACATAGAATAGTTGTGAAAGAAGGAGTAGAACACAGCTTCAGAAGTATTTACAATCTGGCCCTTTTTAAAAAAAGTTTGCTGATCCCTGATCTAATGGTCTGTGTGTGCTACTGATATAGGGAGATAGTCACTGGTTAATGTTTGTTAACAAGCTGATTTTATTTCTGTATAGTTTTGTAACTATTAGGGGTTTCTTTTTCCACTCCCTTGCTTATTATAAGGTTCAGTGGGGCAGCTGTCCACCCTCCTTTGAATTCTTCTTACTACTTACCCTCCTTCCAGCTTATTTTATCAGCTAATTGTATATCAAACCTCAGCAGGGTTCTGAGATTACTGTTTGTCTACATGACTCTGTGACCTTATAATGGTTTCCTTTATTGTTTCATGAATGGGTTGATGCTATGAAAATGTTCATGGAAGTAGCATTTGTTCAAACCAATAAAAGTTTATGAAATAGGATTATAATTACTGTTCATGATCTATAGGTTTTTTTACTGTCCTTTAAGTGATAGTATTATTATTGAAAAAGCTTACGTTGAAAATAGTGGAAGAGAGGGGCTACATTTTGACTGTAACTGTGGTTCTTTCCTGGGGATGCTCAGCTTAGTTGCTAGGGGTGGGGTTGTCGGGCAGTTATACAAGGTGATAGCCACTACTGTTCTTCAGAAATGTGTTAGTCCTTGGGATTTGTAAGAAATACATTAGTGTTTTATGAACTGCATTAGTTATAAGAAGACATGGAATGAGTTCTTATTTTATCTTATTTTTAGTACTGTATATATACATTATAACATCTCAAATTTGTAATTGTAATAATTCTATACTGCAGATAAGTTGGCATAATAAGCGTCTCTCCATGTCCTCATCATCTACCCAGTGCTGCTGTCCTTCCTAATGATAGAACCCCTGTCACAAGTCAGGCAGGTGCTCACTGATCTCTCTAACTCCTTTCGTTTCTACTTCTTCTTCACTGATGCCCTTTCTCTGGCAGTGGGTCCAGTTAAGGAGTTAAGGACACAACATTGCATATGGTTCTCCTATTTCCTCAGGCTCCTCCAGTTTGCACAATTTGTTGCCTTTTCTTTTACTCTCAAGACCTTGCTACTTCTTAAGAGTATTGTTTATTTTTTAAACTGTCCGTCCTCTTGGGTTTGTCTGATGTGTCCTGATTTCCTCTGCCTCATTATTGCATATCATTCCCAGTTCCTCTTTCTTTCATCCTGTGTTGTTTATTCCCTGTAACCTATTTCATTAGTTCCCTTTTACCCTTCCTGTATATCTCATGGACAAACAGCTGATACATGCATAGTTTTTAATACTGTCTTCCACACGTATAGCCATAAACACACACACACACACACACACACACACACACACACACACACACACACACTGTCACTCTCTTCTGCATCTTTCCTGTCCACCTGACAATATATCCTATATTAAGAAAAGATTCAAATCCACTCTTGCCTCCTCCACATGCCATGATAGCAGGCAGTTTTTATTATTTGTTTCCCACCCATAGGATTCTGAATATGAAATATACAACTTAGAAATGTAAAAGCAAAGCATTAAAATTCAGGGGGAACACTTTTTCCTTCGAGCTGTTGCTTCCTAACACTTAATATTCCAGGATCATTAATATCAGTATTTTTCCACTAAAGATTTATGCCAAAATAATATAATTTGGGGGGAGGGTACTAATCTAAATGCTTTTACTGATAAACATGAATTTGCCTTTCATTTCCAGCTGGTGGCTGTGTTTGATGAGCAAGATCCCCATCATGGAGGTGATGGCACCAGTGCCAGCTCCACCGGTACCCAGAGCCCAGAGATATTTGGTAGCGAGCTCAGCACCAACAGTGTTTCTGCCTTTCAGCCTTATCAAGCAACAAGTGAAATTGAGGTCACACCTTCCGTCCTTCGTGCAAGTAAGTGGAAGCTTGTTCTTCTTTGCACATGTCATCTTAATTTACAGGGATACCAACTTTTGTTATCCATCCATGCTCCTGCAAATGGAATTCATTATCTGTTTTTATCAAAAATTGATTAAGTTTAGAATCAGGGCAAATGTCTTTTGCAAGAGAAGGAGACAATTCTTCACATTGTAATAGATAGGGCTTGCTTTACTTTAGACTAGTATACTTTTAATTGGCCAATCAAAATAAATAAGAATAATAGTTTAGGTAAAATTACCTGGAACTTTCCTTTCCGTGTGTTTTATCTGAATGCAGAGAGAAATAGAAATAATCAAAGGCCTTTGCATAGAAACAAAGCATAGCATTGTTGACTAACATCTGACTCCATTGCAATCATTATTTGTATTATTTGAACTTTATCTGAATTGCTGGGGAAGAAGAGATCGTAGGGCCAAAGTTACCTTCAGTGATCTGGAGAAACTGCTGTTCTGATATCACCTCAAGAAAAAAGGATATAGAGCACAGTAAGTCTTGATTAGCAATCCTAGGGCACAGTGTTTCTGTTTCAGGATATTGCTTGAAGAATTCTGTTAGCCATTCATTATTCAGAAAAGTGATGTACTTATGCCAGAAATTGTATTTGGTATTTGAAATTTGGTGGTGTGGGTTCACTGATGGATAGTCTTCAGCTGATCTTCAGACATGTAATACTATAGATGTTAGCATGATGTCTGACAACCTGTGAAGTCATCTAAGCACAGGTGCTGCACACCTCATTGTTGAATATCACCATGGTCACTTTCAGAGCACTCCCCATGGGAAGCTGTGCACTGAGGCTGGTGCTCAGTCCACCCTTCAAAGCAATTTTGGAGCTCTTTTTCTGAAACGACCATAAGAGCCATCATTATACAAAGTGTGAGAACTTGCCATTGTGCACTGATGTTGGCAGCACTGTAGAAAAACTCGATTCCCTTGGAAGTGCTCCCCTCGGTGCTTGGGGACCACAGTGCTAGTCAGCAAGGAGGTAGGTAGCGCATTTTCTAGGACGAGTTCACAAACTTAACTGTCAGACCTTTTATAAAAAATTAGCATACAGAATGTAGGTCATAGTCAGAATGCATAGTTTATTCTTCTACAGTGCGTCCTTATTCTCATTTTCTTTTTTTGCATTGGTAGCAATGGCGTATCTTTGCTTGTAGATGTTAATGTACCACTTCTGCTCTGAATGCATGTATAAGAAGAATAGGGAAAGGATGGTATTTGAAAAATTAATGCATCTGGTTGACCATTGAAACCTACATGAAAAGTGTGCATACATATGTGTAGAGAATTTGGAAGGAATAGTGCAAGATGGGACATGTAAGTCATGTCCTAATAGATTCTGCTTCGAGGAAGACTGGTGCTGATCACTTCTGGTAATTGCCCTCTGTGATGAGACTCGGATATAATACAAAATGTTTCCCAGGAACCATGGAGTAGATAGAAATGCAGCTAGAAGTTGCTTTAGTTGGTCGTTTCTTTAGATGTAGGATATGTAGGGTCCGTTGTACAGAAAAACAAGCAAATATATTTTAAATTAATTTTGTGGAAGTAACATTTCTTGGCTACTGTAAATAAAGTCTGATACTGGATTTACTTTGGAGAGTGTTTTTCAAAATGTGGGATAGGTACAGTGCACAGCATACAAGGTGGTGTGTGATTGGTACACAATTTTACCCCAGTTTCTTTTATTATATACCAGCTCATAAGCCCATGATTTAATGGATATCTGCCTGCAGTGAGCCTAGGAATACAATATAGATTGCGTAAATTTGAGAAAAGTTTAGTTAACTAATTGTGCAGGTGTTCAGCTATCTAGAGTTTGGAAAATAGTGTGTGGGTAATTATACCTTAATGTATATACTTAAATACAAAAATTAGTGTCGGGTTATTATTGTCATTTTGTATTTGTGTGTTTTCCAAAGCAAAATGTTCCTTTAATTTGCCACACCATGTGAAATGTTGGAGGAAAGGCAGATTCTGTGTGGATGTTGAGAGCTGGAAATGGCATACTGTCCACCCATTTTTATATTTTTTGGTCTTCTCTGGACTCAACAAAATCTCTTCACACGCAACCACCCATGTTTGGCTGGCTGGATGTGTTAAAATGTAAATGCTGTTTTCAACCCCAGATGTCTCTTTTGTCTTGTTTTTACTGAGAAAAAGACTTTACATTTGAAGCATGTGTGTTGTCTTGCGGCCTCCAGTGAGAGAATATGCAAATCTTATTTTGTTGCTTTGATTTTTATACACCGTGGTGGTTTAGATTTTAAGAACTTGGCGACCATTGGGTAAGTACATGGCATGCATCTCCTAGGTACATTTGCCACTAGCCGTCTAGTTATTAAAACGTCACTTCCTGTTGTAGTAATGACATTTACTTGGGCGGAGGACATGAGTTTGTCCGTGCTGGCCGGACACGGAGCCATTGAAGGGGCTGTGGTTCGTGGTCTTCCTTCCTTACAGACAGGGAAGTGAAGACGCCAACACTATGTGGAGGAATAGGCCATTCTAATTAGTGGCAGGATTACTAAAGACTTTCACATAAATAAACTAATTTTTGCCTTGAATAAAGACCGGTACCCTTCCTGTGTTTTCCACTGAATGAATTCACTCATTCCCTTTGTTCTGTAAAGAATTGGTGGAAGGTGAGAAAAATCTATAGAGCATAATTTTTTCTTTTCAGTTGGAAAGTGGATGTTCACTTTAGGTACTAAGATAAACGCTAGATGGTTTATTTTGGCTTTATTCTTTTCCTTTTTTTTTTTGGGAGACAGAGTCTTACTCTGTCACCTTGGCTAGAGTGCCATGCTCACAGCAACCTCTAACTCTTGGGCTCAAGTGATCCTATTGCCTCAGCCTCCCAAGTAGATACCTGCCACAACACCCAGTTAATTTTTCTATTTTTAATAGAGACGGTCTTGCTCTTGCTCAGGCTGGTCTCCAACTCCTGAGCTTAAGCGATCCACTTGCCTCGGCCTCCCAGACATGAGTCACCCCTCTTCCTCAACCCCCATGCCTGGATGGATTAAATATGCAGAGTTCTCACCTTGAGGTCTTTTTATGTTTTTTTAGAAGCTGCCATTAAGTTGAGCTTCTTTTGTAGCAGTTACAAGCAGAGATTTAGTTAAATGTTTTGTTCTCCACCAGGAGTGGTTTTCCCCCAAGGGCCATTTGACAGTGTTTGGGGATATTTTTGGTTACCCCAGTACGTGTGGGAGATGGCTCCTAGTATGTCATAGAGATCAAGTACAGGGTTAAACATCCTGCCAGCCCAGGACAGTCCCCCACATCAAAGAACTCAGCAGCCCAGATATCAGCAACCCCAAGGTTAGATCCACTGCATGAATCATTGTTACTATGGTTAAAATAGCCGTCACCTGAAACTTGGGAGGAAAATTTTCCTGAGTTCAGTATATTGAACAATATCCTGAATACCATCCTTACACTAAAGGAGCAAAGATGTGACTGTTAGCTAATAATAACCTCACTCTTAGGAGGTAACTAATGGATAATATTAAAGGAAAGATGGACTCTGAGTAGTATTACCCAGAATATTAGCATACTTACTATTAGAATGAAAATGTAAGGTTTTCTACACACAAAAATAGTTTCTTGAGAAATGACAGAGAAACCACATAGTGAAAGACTGTCTAAAAGCGTCTTATGTTTAACGCAAGAAAATAGCATAACCATAAAAAATAACTGGGAAAGAAAAAGACAAAGGTGGAGGAATGGAGTGGAGGCTAGGCTTAAACTACCTTGTTTTGCCATCGGAACCGTATTATATTGTCCTCATTATAAGATAATCCCATTGTAATTTTTAAAAGAAACATTTTAAGGGAATGATATTGGGACCAGGGGCGGTGGCTCACAACTGTAATCCTAGCACTCTGGGAGGCTGGGATGGGTGGATTGCCTGAGCTCAGCAGTTCGAGAGCAGCCTGTACCAGAGCGAGACCTCATCTCTAAAAAATAGCCAGGTGTTGTGGTGGGCGCCTGTAGTCTCAGCTACTTGGGAGACTGAGGCAAGAGAATGGCTTGAGCCCTAGACTTAGAGGTTGCTGTGAGCTGTGACATGAGGACACTCTACTGAGAGTGACCAAGTAAGACTGTTCAAAAAAAAAAAAAAATCTCAATATTCATAACAACATGTTCACAAATAGTAATTCTGAATTCTTAAAATAAAAAATTGAATCTGAAATACCTAAATATAAATATATATCTAGTTGGTAACCCTATCATGCCACATGTAACTCTTTTTATGGACTTTACAAAACAGTTGTTAATCTGTCCAAAGGCACATGTACCCTAAGGAAAAACAGAATTGCCAGACACACAGCCTGAAACTGTTGTTGGCATTGTTAATCTTTTAGGGGGGAATCATAGGGTGAAGGAAATGACGAATAATAATATTCCATTTGTCGTGCCTGGTGTCACTGAAGGGCCAGGATTCTTAGTATAGATCAGTGATTTTCAAGTGGTGTACTGCAGGGCTCCGTGCAAGGATCCTAGGTGTGCTGCAAACATTTCAAAAGATCATTCATTAAATTATTTTTGAAAGATGTTCAGGCTTGGTGCCTATAGCTCAGCAGTTAAGGGCGCCAGCCACATACACCGGAGCTGGTAGGTTCAAATCCAGCCTGGGCCTGCCAAACAACAATGATAAGTACAACCAGAAAATAGCCGGGTGTTGTGGCAGGCTCCTGTAGTCCCATCTACTCGGGAGGCTGAGGCAAGAGAATCAGTTAAGCCCAAGAGTTTGAGGTTGCTGTGAGCTGTGATGTCACAGCACTCTGCCAAGGATGACAAAGTAAGACTCTTGTCTCAAAAGAAAAGAAAAAAGAAAGATGTTCAAAGCACAATGAGTATATTCTTATTTTTATTCTTTTATTTTTATCAACATGTTTAAGTGTGCCACAGAAGTTTGACTATAGGTTCAGTGTGGCATGAAATTAAAATATGGTTCAAAAACACTGCTGTAGATGAAAAATGAGACCAGATGTATGTTAGAGGAGAAGAAAAATTTTGTATTCCTCACCTTGGATAGGACTTGTCCTGCTGAGTTCATGATATGTTTTATTTCTGTAAAAGAAAGAGAGAAGATGGAAGAAAGGAGCAGTTCTGTGTTCACTGAAACAGTCTAGACTCAGTGACACCCCAGGAGCTCACCCTCTCCCACAGCCCAGCTGTGCTCTGACATTGGCATCTCTCCATGTAAAAGGGAATCCAGATCATCAGAGAAAGGCTTGAATTCCCGTTCCGGACAGGAAATGCAGGAGGTGAACTTGGATCATCATGTCATGTTAGCAAACAAAGACACCGTGAAATCTCACTCGTTTGTGTTGATGAGCCTGGGAGCCGACTGGATGTTCCTGTTGGCCAGCAGCGGGATGATTGGAACATCAGTAGGACTAGGGACAGCCTGAGTTCCTAACACATAAGCCGGCAAGCGAGGTAAAGGATGCTAGGGAACCAATTTATTATTCTGAAAACCAGTAAAGGGAAGAATAGGCCTCTCTTCTGCGTTTCCTGTATGAGTGGTATCACGGGGATAACCACCTAATAGATGAGGGCAAGGTTAATATTTTGGTAAGTATCCCAGGAAATAAATGAAGATTAATGACAGAGTATTAGAATATTACTGTTTTACAACTCCTGATGAAATAATGGACCTAGATATTAATCATAATTGGGTCTTAATGTGTACCCCCAGAATTCATGGCATAGAAATCTCACCCCCCACACAGCCCTGGTGTTAGAGGATGTGCTCTGATGGAAGGTGTTCAGGCCATCAAGGCTCTGCCCCACAGGTGGATGACACCACCACTACAAAGAGGCTTGAGGGGGCAAATGGACCTTTTCCACTCGCGTGCTGTGTGAGGACACTGTGTTCATCTTCTCCTTCCCTTCTGCCTTCCTCCACATGAGGATGCAGTATGAAGGCCCTCACCAGATGCCAGCATCTTGATCTTGAACTTCCCAACCTTCCAGAACTATGAGAACAGCCCTTCCTGTTCTTTGTGAATTATCCAGTCTTACGTGCTCTGTTCTGGCAGCACAAGAACCAACTCAGACAACCACTGTGGACATATAAAAGGATAATGATGAAGCAGAGACATCATGCCTTATATGCCTCCTGGTGGAAGAACCAGACACTTCCTATGAGTTAGCCTTGATGAAAGAAATTAACCATGAATCTGATCAAACATCTAGATCCAACTGCCAATTTATAGGAAGGGAAGAGGGCTAAGGAAACTGTTTATACCACAGGGGATGCAGTTAGCCAAGTCCAGATGGTGGGAAACTGCGTAAGACGAATGGCCCAGGTTCGTCAATAAAACCAATTGTGGGGTGGAAAAGACATGGAGAGGGAGCTTCAAGATTAATAGAGACTTCTGAGATACATAAAATCCAACTGTGATGTTTGGATCTTATTTAAATACTGATTTAAGTGAGGCTTAAAAGAATGGCATCATAGGCTGATGAGTCAAACACTAATTGAGTATTAGATATTAAGGAATTAATATTTTGGTGTGATATTATTATTGAAATTATTTTTTAAGGAACCTTTATCTTTTAATTATTCATAATGAACTATTTAGTGTTAAAATGATGTATCTGGAATTTGCTTCACAATAATACAGTCTGAGGAAGTGGGAATGGGTTCCATAAGGATTTAGTATACTGTATGCGTTCAAAATTATCCTTAACAAAGGTTTTTTTTTTAAAGGAAAGATATGCACTTAAGGCACTTCTTTAATTCTTTGAAGGTTACTGAAATATTTTTTTCTGCTTGAACTTTCTCTCCCCGTATTCCAAGAAGCTCAAAAATTTAACCCAGTATCTTTCATTTTTAGTATTTTCCTGCAACAGTGAAACTGTATTAAAAATGTAATCCTTTTAAATTTTTTGTGAAATTTAAATTTGCTACTGTGATCATGACAATTATTATTAACATATAATTGATTCAAATAGCACAAATATGTAACAGATTTTGCTTTTTTGTGTGTGAAAATAAATGATGACCTTCAAAATGAGAACAAGCAAAGGCGGTTTATTCAGAGCTGGCCATGGCAGAGGGGCAGACCACTATCTATCGCCCTAGACCAGCAGAGAAGTGGGAAGGCTTCAGAATAGGGGAAGACTTTGGATGTTCTCTCATTGGAAGCTATTGGCACAAGCTGTTACAGATAGGATACCTAGAACAAGGACATACTTTGTGACTAGAGCTGTAGATTTGGCTTTCTCTGATTGTTCTTGAGTTGGAAACAGGGTCAAAAAATTAGTGAGTAGGTAGAGTTTTGTCACAGCAATATTACCCAGTTCATTGAACTTGCTCCAGTTAATTGCTAAATATCAATTAGTGATTCTTCATCAAAAATTATTATTATTATTACTATATTAGTAGGCACACAACTGGCTTATGACATCTTTCCTTTTGTTGAAGAGAATGATACAGGAACAGGTTGAGTGGCAAGAGGATTTGTTCCCCAGAGGCATTTCCTTGTCACCTTCAATCAAGGTCACTCTGTTAAAATGTGCTCTGTTTGTCATCCTGTAAGTTTTTATCCATTAAGTTTTGTTTTGTAATTTTTTTAATGTGTATCTGTAGTCTTTTAAAATTACTTTATAAAGTAAGGAGACCTGTTTAGGGTGCAATTGTGACTTTCCTGAACTCTAGGCAATTTGGTCTTTGCTAGCCTCTCCCACTATAATAATATCAATAATAAAGTAATAATTATTATTCTTATTTCAAGGCAGAGTTTCACTCTGTCACCCAGGATAGAGTGCCACGGCCTCAACCTAGCTCACAGCAACCTTGAAATATTAGGTTCAAGCAATCCTCCTGCCTTAGCCTCTCAAGAAGCAGGGACTATAGGCTCGTGCCACCACACCTGGTTAATTTTTTTCTATTTTTAGTGAAGAATGGGGTCTTGATTTGCTAGGGCTGGTCTTGAACTCCTGAGCTCAAGCCATGCACCTGCCTTGGCCTCGCACATTGCTGGGATTACAGGCATGAGCTGTCGCACCTGGCCAGATACTGGTGACACTTGAGTGCTTATGGGTGTCTGAAGGGCTGAGACATTTTTCATCCCGGTAACTAAATTATATGCCCCTTAAGGAGATGCAGTACTTTCTGTGGCGCCACCATGGAGCCACTTTTGTGATATATATTTAGCCATCTCTACTTAAAATATTGATAAGTCAGGCTTAGAGAGACTGAAAGTGCACACAGTTTATATGAAAATCATGGATCCCTGTCTTATGAGGTTCCCCCCCCCACTTTCTCTTTTTCTTTTTTTCTTTTCATAATTCTCAAGGAATGTTTATAGAATTCAGACATTTGGGGGTAGCCTGGCTCTAAAATCATGACAGGTTTCCTTTGGAAATGGCATATTCCTTAGTGATGGTGAAGCATAATAATGCAGCATAATAATGCTCTCAACATTATGGGAAACAAAAGTATGATTTATTATTACATTTCATTTTTACTTTTGTATCTTTTATCTCTGTTAACCTTGCCTAAGTTATGTTAACTTTATTAAGTTTTTATTCATTACTTGGAAAGTTATTTTTTCTATATTATTATTTAATTTAGATTTTGCTAACTTCTTAATTTTTAGCACTTGTGTATCAGTAATTATTATAGAGGACTTGTGTCGTAAGTTTGCCTTCTTTTCCCTCCTTGATCTCCTCATTTTTTTTCTTACCCAGTGATATACGGATTAATTTTATCTTCCTAATAGATCCAAGATCTTTGGTTTGGAGATCGATCCTCTTAACAATAACTGGTATTAGAATATTAGTTTCTTGATCTGATTTAAATACATATTAAGAATAGAAATAATATTTGTGTTGTATTTCCTTTTAACTTGTGAAATGGAGCATGGCATACAAATGATATTCTCAGGATTTCAAATAATTGCCTTCTTACTGTGCAAGTTCTATTCAGCATGTAAAACCCATCCAGTTTTGTTATAGATGCAATCTGATTATTACATGTTGACAAGGTCATATATCTATTAATTGGATTGGAGATGGGATACAAAATTGCTGTAATTATTGTAATTTTCTAGCTAATTGCAGGGTTAGTGGTGAATATTTCACTTCTGCAAAATGAAAAACAGTATTCTATCAGAAGTTGTTTTATGGGATTTCAGGCATTTTGTTTTATATCTTTGGTGCTTTTTGCCCATAAAATATCTCTTTGTTTTGTTTTGTTTTCTTCTTCTTTTTTTTTTTTTTGTATTGATTTGCCTCTGAATGTCACAGTGCTCATTGGCAGGGATCAGCAGAGTGAGGCAGAGGCAGAGAGCTGAGTAGTACTCTCAGTTACCTCTTTGTTCTGGTTGCCAAGTTACCTCTATTGTTTGTTTATAAATTGGAGTACTCTCCTTTCAGACCAATAACTGGAAGAGGAGTCCTCCCTCTTTGTCACCTGTGCCCCACTCAGACATGCTCTCTGAAATGAGCATCAAAGGGGAAAAAAAAAATTAATTCTCATGGTTTATGCATTTTTATTTTTTTTTTTGGAGTGAAAAATTAAGTTAGTTCTTGGTCAGCCCATTTCATATTGTAATATGAGGCTTGTTTTGCATCCTCTCTCTTGTGTTTTTTGCTTTATTTAAGCTAAGTTAGCTTCCAGAGCTGGAAGCTGAGGTGACATGTTTAGAATAATGGTATGTATACAAGGTGTGTAGATAGGGCTGCAGGTGGAGGGGGGCAAGCCATGCTATGAAGAGGGTGTTGGAAGCTCGCTGCAGAAGATGGTAAAAGCAGACTGATGTTTATTCCCCACTGAAATATAAACTGGAGGCGCAGGTGAAAATTGCCAAACCTAATGAGCAATTTGGCAGAGAAGGCAGGCTGTTAGGCGACAGCAGTTCAGCGGTGGGCGCGCTGTCTGTGAACCACGTTGTTTGTTCCAGAGGACTCCATTTAAATGCCATAAGTAAAATCTTTCTCACTTATTTGATATCCCAAAGAAGGTCTACTTTAGCCTTCAGATTTCCAGTTTAATAGCCAGCCGTCAACACGTGGTGATTTCGGTTACGTAATCTAAAATTATTGGAAGTTTCTCTCTTCTTGTGGTTTATCCATTAAAAAATGAACAAGGTATATTTTCCCCTACATCAGATCATAAGTGATATCAGGCTTTAAAACCTGCTAATAAAAGATAAGTGATCACCTGCTTCATTGGGCTGAAAGATTTCCTCTGTGGTCTTTGCGTTGGAACACTCCAAAGTAACATTACCGTCTTTTCAATGTACTGTGTCACTTATATCTGCCTACTTTACTCGGGATCCTTTCCTCCCGTTGAGCACATGAAAATTTAGACATGTGCATGGTTTTTCACCATTGAGGCCATTGATATGTTGAACGAGGGACATTTGAAAAAGATTTTCATAACTTTGTTGAGTGTAACAGCTCCTTAGGAAGCTCCCAGCCCACCTGCCTTATTTTTACCACTTGGAAACTGAAGCTCAGTAACGTAAAACAACAGCAGAGTATGTGTGTGTGTGTGTGTGTGTGTGTGTGTTTCTGTCTCATAACTGCAGCTCGGGACTTCCTAGTCCACATAAGCAGAGGTATTACCAAAAATGTATGAACAATTAACTATGCCTCAAGATCCTTGTGTTCATTTCTTTGTGGCATTTCTAAACACCTGTCTTGGGCCCAAAGCATCTTTCAGTTCCTACTTGGCAACAGTATTTCTAAATTATCTTTAAGTAGACTAAAATTTGGCCCTCCCATGTAATTGTGTTTATGTGAAACATTTACATCTTTAAACAATCTTCACATATTAATAATACACTAGAACCTTGGGAAGTTGACTGCCCAAGGGACTGTCACAAACTGGTCAACATACGGAGGTAGTTGGCACAAGGAACTAGGCCTGCTGTACTGATAGGTTCATGGGGTGCATGTCCAGTCTATGAAAAGTAGGTCAACTTCAGGAGGTGGTCAGCTATGGAGAGTCCACTGAATTTTACACTTAATAATAGTGACTGGCAATCCATTTCCCTGTGAAGTATTAATTTTTTAGAGATTTTTCTACCCCATATAATCAGGTATAGAATTGGCCTATAGTTACCAGATTATGCCTTAGACAGTGCTCTGGTATTCATCTGGAAAGCCTTGTCTTCAGGGTTCACAGTGCCGCCAGTGGGCCATCTCCACGCCGTGGATGACATGACACTTTAGTACAAGATGAGTCACAGATTTTACCAGAAGTTGCCTTTGAAATTAGAGCCAAACCACGTACAGCTGGACCCTTTGTACAGCTCCCTGTATTATTCAAATCCTGTTGAAATAGTAGAGAAAAGCAGTTTTAGAGATTTGTTCTTTCTACTCCTCCTCCCCGGCATTTCCCCACTGGTCAGTCACTTTCCTTCTCACTTCTTTTTGCCCTGGACTAGTATATTTTGTTTGGCTCTGAGGTCGTGCCTTGGACCCTTGCTTTTGTATGGGAATATACTTTATTTGCCCAGTTATAGTATCTGTTTATCAAATGCAAAATAGCCACTTACACCTGAAAATTTGTAAAGGCAACATAGCTGTGCATATGTTAGGAAAGTATAATTTAAATCAAAGCAAAGAGAGCGCATTTCCAAACGGTAATAAGAAGTGTGTTGTGTAGACCAAATAATTACATCAAAGTGTTTGTTTTCAACAGATGACAGTAGATGGTACATTGGTGGAGAATCGAGATTTCTTTTTCATTTTCATCTTCCATTTCAACCGGGTGTTTGGGTTCTTTTTTCTATTAGCGCATGTCACAGACTCCCATCTTGTGGACTGTTTTGTCAGCACGAAAGCCTGGTGGATAAAATCTTTTTCTTGTCTTCTGGCAGCATGTGATACAGATCTCTTGTTTACTTCTTGAGAATATTTCACTTATTTATTTTTTCATCACTTTCACTGTCTGAAACAGCTTTGTGTTCCCAGTTCTGCCTGCCTTTGTCTGGCTCCTCTGCCCAGCTGGAGATGTCCCGTATGTCGTAGGATCATTGTGTCAACCCCAAATAACTGAAGGATGGAGAAGAAGCCACACAAAAGGCAGTAAGAGGTTGACAAGAGTTCCTCTGGTATCTTAACGTCCTCTGACTTCTCCGTGGAATGGACAACTGGTAGTCTCTGAAGGGTTGATTACCCTTAAAGAGGAAAAGGCAACTTGATGTCTAAATCAGTTCCCTAATTCATTTTGTGTTATGCTGTATATGGTTAATTCATTTAGATTGAGTTTATTAATTTATGAAATGTTATTTATCAATTCATTGCCTACATATTAGCAAGTAATTCTTCTCTTTAATAAGAAGCCGGGAGCTACAGCGTGTGCACACTGCATAGCTTGTGAATGCCAAGGAGCAGGTGAGCACACGTGTACCAAGGAAACCATTGGTGGTAACACCCTCTCAGAAATGAAGGTCTTTGTTATAAAAGGTCTTTCCTCTGTAATACTAGCACTTTGGGAGGCCAAGGCAGGTGGATCACTTGAACTTAGGAGTTTGAGAACAGCCTGAATAACAGCATACCCTGTCTCTTAGTACTAAAAGCAGAAACACTAGCTGGGCATTGTAGCGGACACCTGCAGTCCCAGCTACTTAGGAGGCTGAGGCAAGAGGATCACTTGAGCCCAAGAGTTTGGAGTTTGAGGTTGCTGTGAGCTGTGACTCAAGGGAACTCTATCCAGGATGACTGAGCCAGAGTCTGTCTCAAAAAAAAAAAAAAAAAAAAAAAAAGATGGTCTTTCCATGTCTTCTGTCATAGATTTGTTGCTTCCTTTATATATATATATATATTTTTATTTTTTTTATTTTTATTTTTTGCAGTTTCTGGTCAGGGCCGGGTTTGAACCCGCCACCTTCGGCACATGGGACTGGCATCCTAGCCCTTTGAGCCACAGGCACCGCCCTTCCTTTAAATATTTTTTTCAAGTTGGCATTTGGAAGCACCTACTCTTAATTATAATCATGAGTTTTCATAACTCCATAAATCGAGGATTATGACTTCATGTACTATTTCTCCCACTTGGTCTCCGGAATCCAAACCATCCACCTTGCTTGTTGGTAAATACTGTCTTTTCTGGTCCCTGCGTGCACTGACTTTCTGTTTATGTTGTCTCTAAAAGTTGCAGAAACCTTTCTCTACCCTAAATTTTGGCTCTGTTCTAGGGATTAAGGCGCCACATATCCATTATTTTTCAACACTTATTTTTACAGTAAAGGGTTAATACAGTGACTGCAACAGCTCGTTGCCTGTGCTGCAAATTGTGTCTCTACCACATTATACAAAATGCTTATTTCTCGTCTATTTGTCGTAATACCCTACCAATAATTAAAACACACAAATATGTGTGTACGCACAGATACACATATACACAGCTCATTTAGCGAAGTTTATGTATGGAAGGATTTTCAGGTAGCTTCTAATTTTAGGAAAATAAATCATCTTTAAGAGATAAATTACTTAAGATAAATGTTTAAAGATAAAACATTTAAGATGGAAAATTACACTTGGATCATTAGGAAATCCTCAGCCTAGTCATAATAGGGAAAAAACAGTAACCGAAGGGCATTTCGAAACTCTGCTAGGTTACTCAACCTATCATCACATTTAATTAAAATGTCAGTTTGAGTTGTTGCTGATCCATTGGCTAATTTCTTATTTAAATCGGGGTGAGAAGTCCTTATTTTAAATATAGAATTTATATTAATGAATTGGAAAAAAATATTCTATTGCTTGGCAGAGATGATATAGCCTAAAGATTTAAGGCTCAGAATAAGAAAAACCAGCTAGTGACCAGTTTGCATAAGTTGCGGGTGAGTATCTACTCAAATTTAGTATTAGCTGTTTCGTTTGTAAGTAGTGTAAGGGGGTTGGGAATCAGAGGCAGAAACAGGAAACAGATACATCAGAATTTACAGAACCAAACACTGCACTGAATTTTTTGTAAGGACCTGAATTTTGTGTGATGCATGGTTAGGGCTTAGGAAGATTGTGCTACCCTCAGAAGGGGGGCAGGGAAGCTCTAGCCTTTTGTTTGTGTCTGGTGATGGTTTTCTCGTAGATGGTTCCTTCTTGCCTGCATCTTTACATGGTAGTTGAAGCAAACAAGCTCCATTGGGCTTCTTTAAAAATAAGGACACTAATCATAGTCACAATGGTGGTACCTCCCTACAGTCCCTACACCCTAATATCATATCTTTGGGGTTAGGATTTCAATGTATGAATATCTGGGCCGATAGCATATAGGATGGTCTCCTTCCGTCAGGACAGCATACACTCCATAGAGCCAGGATGGTCTCCTTCCGTCAGGACAGCATACACTCCATAGAGCCGGGATGGTCTCCTTCCGTCAGGACAGCATACACGCCATGGAGCCGGGATGGTCTCCTTCCGTCAGGACAGCATACACGCCATAGAGCCGGGATGGTCTCCTTCCGTCAGGACAGCATAGACTCCATGGAGCCGGGATGGTCTCCTTCCGTCAGGACAGCATACACTCCATGGAGCCAGGATGGTCTCCTTCCGTCAGGACAGCATACACGCCATAGAGCCAGATGGTCAGGACAGCATACACTCCATGGAGCCAGGATGGTCTCCTTCCGTCAGGACAGCATACACGCCATAGAGCCAGGATGGTCAGGAC